>OW203750.1:8183217-8201919 GCA_934045075.1 Yponomeuta sedellus
GAGAGAGAGAGAAAGAAAGAACCAGAGAGAGAGAGAAAGATAGAACCAGAGAGAGAGAGAAAGATAGAACTAGAGAGAGAGAGAAAGAAGGAAGGAAGGAAGGAAGGAAGGAAGGAAGGAAGGAAGGAAGGAAGGAAGGAAAGAAAGAAGGTTAGTTTTATATCACAATAAAAATAAATATTCTTTGTGCCCATCTTTCATTTTTCTCCACTACTCTCCCCGCAACCTTATCTTTCTGGAAGGTTAGGCTAGAGGCAGATTAGGCGGAGGCCCGCGCCCCGGCCGCGGGGACGTACAGGGGTTGATAGAGTTAGCCCGGCAGGCGTGGCGGTGGTGGAGCGCGTGCTGCGCGCGACGGCGGCGCGCGGCGCGGCGGCGCGCGAGCTGGTGGCGTGCGCGTGCGCGTGCCGGCCGAGCGCGGGCGCGGCGCCCGAGCGGCTGTTCGCCATGTGCCACGGGTTCGCGCAGGCGCACACCATCACCTTCCAGGTGGGTCGGCGGCGAGGTAGGTGCTCGAAAAAAAAAATATAAAAAAAAAAATTCTTGTCCTGCTGCTGTGTTTATTTATTTTATTTAAGGTCACCAACAAGGTATACATTAAAACATCGTATTAATCACATGCACTAAGGATATAAACCTTAATTACAGGTGTCCACAGCATGCGTAAATTATAAATAATGTAACACCTACTTGAACCAGCAAAAATGCATAATTATGTTCTGACACTATTAAGAACTATAAAAAAAAACGCATTATAATATGAAACAAATAGAGAGAGAGAGAAGACATGGTGGAAGGTTGTTGATTGTGTACTCTCTCTTTAGCACTGTCTCTCTTTGAAAGAAGGATCTATCTGCGGTCTAGCAAGAAAATGATACAACGGCAATTGTTTGCGCAGGCGCACACAATCACCTTCCAGGCGGGTCGGCGGTGTGGTAGGTTCTCAAAAAAAAAATGTAAAAAAAAAAAAATCTTGTCCTGCTGGTGTGTTGATTGTGTACTCTCTCACCTAGCAGTCTAGCAAGAAAATTACACACTGCGGCAGTGATGTTTGCGTAGGCGCACTCCATCACCTTCCAGGTGGGTCGGCGGTGTGGTGAGGTATTAACTTATCCTCCATCTGAGGTCGAGCTGTATAAATTTACCCCCCCCCCCCCCCCGCGAAAAGCAGCTGTATTAACTCCTGATCTCCTCCTCTCGCCAGGTGCAGCTGTATTAACTCATGCCCCTTCCGAACTACAGCCGGGTTAACTCGTGCCCCCCCTCCACCGACATAAAGCTGTATTACTCCCCCTGCGGTGCAGCGGTAATATCTCACGCCCCCCCGGCAGGTGGAGCTGTATGAAGTAATCGCCACCCCCCCCCCAGCTACAGCCGTATAAACTCACGCCCCCCCCCCAGCAGGTGGAGCTGTATTAAGTCCCGCCAGGGGTGCTCGTATTAAGTCATGGCCCCCCGCAAGTGGAGCAGTATAAAGTAATCCCCCCCCCAGCTACAGTCGTATTAACTCCCCCCCCCCGCAGGTGGAGCTGGAGAGCGCGGCCGGTCCGCTGGAGGCGGCGACGCGGCGCCTGGCGCGCTACCTGGCGCCCTACCAGCGCTCGCGCGCGCGCGCCAGGCTGCAGGACATGCGCGCGCGCAGCGAGCCGCGGGAGGGTCAGTCTTGCATTGCTCTTGACCTAGTTTTATTTTAAAGACCTATTTAGAGGCTAAAAATTACACCCATTCCGGGATTCGAACACAGATGTCGCTGCCTGTACGTAATACAGAGAATAGTGTAAAGAGGTTCGAAATTTCACTGATGCCGGTGAGTCGCCCATTGGCTCAGTTGGATAGAGCGCTGGCACGGATAGCCAGAGGTCGCGGGTTCGAATCCCGGCATGGGTGGAATTTTTAGCCTCTAAATAAGTTTTTAAAACTGTCCTTAGAACGGGTTAGTGCATTAAAAATAAATATAGTATAACTAGTTTTACTTGCCCTTGTTTTAAATGTAGCTATGGTAGAACTTGGACGTCCATACATAGTATTTTCTAAGGTTAACACGAGCAGTAGAAATAATTAAAACTATATTATTATTTTTAATGCACTAACCCGTGCTAGGGACAATTCTGGCACGGATAGCCAGAGGTCGCGGGTTCGAATCCCGGCATGGGTGGAATTTTTTGCCTCTAAATAGGTTTTTAAAATAATTAAAACGGTTTTTATACGGATTTCACTCGTTTATTAATTGTAACTTCAATTACTAATAATTGATTTGCCTATTTTGGAACGTAACTTCATAATTAAGTTTTGTAATTTTTGCCGAGGGTAGTAAACTAACAGTTGATGCTTTCAAAAAAACGCCCGTCACCTCAGTCATCCGAGACCACGGCGGCACCTGAAAAAGGGCCGAAACGTCGGAAAATTGTAAAAATGTAACAAACGAGTGAAATCCGTATAAAAACAGTTTTAATTACGTCCATACATGCGAAGATGACCAAGTCGATCGCAAGTCCAGAGTGGACAATCATAGCGGAAGATAGAAATGTATGGACACAGTTGCAAGAATAATAAATATTTAAAAAAAAAGCAACTCCGGAGCTCCCAAAGGCATGAAAATTATTTCTAAATTGAATTAGATTAGAACTTTAAGTGGAGATTATACTATTTTTTTTTATTTTTAATGCACTAACCCGTGCTAAGGAACAAATTTAAAAACCTATTTAGTACTCAATTGGTAGAGCGCTGGCACGGATAGCCAGAGTTTGCGGGTTCGAATCCCGGCATGGGTGAAATTTTTAGCCTCTAAATAGGTTTTTAAATTTAAGTGGAGAACCAAGAATTAATAAATAATGATCTATAAATGAAAATTAAATAAATAAATGCAACTTAAAGTTGTAAATTTAGGTAAGAATAATATGAATAATATTTTGATTCCAAGATTTAGGCTGGCAAAGGTTAATACATTCTCATGGGGCATTATATATGTTTCTACTAGGCGTGATCGTTGCAAAGACGAACCGTTTTATAAGACCGTTTTGTGTTCCGCGACGATAGGACCGTTTTACGTTTCATTCTAAAGCAGTGCCAGCGACTCTAAAGCAGTGCCAGCGTTTGTTCGTCGCGAGACCAGTCCTTAGATTGTTTGACGCGGATATGTCCTTTAGTGCTATATTAATAGAGCCTAGAACGTAATGAGATCATTGCGACGTCGTCGTCGGCTCCTTGCTCGTTCCGTTCGTTTTGGTCTGTGATAAAATAAAGTAATCTTTATGTCTATGACAATACAGTCGAATATCGTGTAAAACAACTATTTTTTTCCGATGTTTCGTGATTTCGTCTCGTTCGCACTCGTTTGACCGTCCTCTGCGCCTTGCTCGTTCGCATACAATGAAACCAGTTGCGAACGAGAACCGTTTCGAGGACCTGTTTTCGTTCCAGAAAAAACGGTTGCGTTTCGTCGTTGAAAAATCGGACAACGACCCACTCCTAGTTTCTACAATAAAATCCCTGAAGATGTATTAAGTTTGACTGAAGCGCGGTTCAAAAAATGTGTAAAATACAGTTTGTGCCAAAAGAACTACTATAATAATGAGGGTTATTTAGATGACAATGATATCTCGTATTCAAGCATGCAAAATGCATGAGTTTTGTAAAACTTGTGTAAACTAAGTCCATTAAGAACTTTGAAAAGACTAAGTTTGCAGTTTTATTTGTCCATTTTTTCTCCAAAATGATCTAGATTTTGAAATGGACACGTAGTTTGAATTGTAACGTTCATTAAGCGGCAGTTTCTGTGCTACTTTGAATAAAACCTTTTCATTTCATAAGGTTTTTTTTTTTCTTCCAGTGAACGCATGGTCTGGCACCGCGCACCACTGCGACTGCCTCTTGCCGCGGATACTCTGCGCCCCTCAACGGAGGGAGCTCCTCAGGTGAGGGCCGTGACTAACCTAATTGCTTCCCTCCCTGCTACCCTTCCACATAACTGTCGATTCTTTTTTTATAATAAAATAATAATAATGCTTTATTCATACAAAAGACACACATTAAACATTTGTATGAAATTAATACTAAACACAAAAAAAAGAAAACTCATACACCAAACACATATAAAATATTTGGGTGAAATTAAGATTTACACCCAATTTTGATTAAAATCCACTTGCCTCAAGAAACATGCAATTCTCGATCAAAATTCTCAATCAGTAAGTGCGGCAATGTGTGTCCTGGATATAAAAAAGGTGACTGGGCTCAGCATGTGCTACTGATAAAATCTGCAACGCTGGTTTTCAGCCAGCCCCTTTTGAGAGACTGTCACGAGTATCACAGCAGCACAAAGACCCGTGACGATACATGGAAACATGCTCTTACATGTGTAAATTAATAAAATTACACATTTTTTCGTATTTTCTATTCTTTATTGCACTAATTACATGAGTAAATGTACAAGGGCGTGCTTAATTTTTTTATTTATTTTTTATTTCATGCAAGAAGCATTCTCTTCTAGCAAACCTTTGGTGTTGAAGAGACTGGCAAAGGGTAGTGCAGGAAAAGAAGGTGGAGTACAATAATAAACTTAAACCTACGGGGGCAAGGTTGGGGGGGGGGGTCTGCATAATAAAAAATAAATTAAATTTATATAAAAATAGAACAAATTCTTCTTTTTCTTTAGGATATATTAGTCCACTGCTGGACATAGCCCTCCCCTAATGAGCGCCATAGCGCAAGGTTGTGCCATCATTGGGGGGTAATGCCTATAATCCCCACGCTGGGCATGCGGGTTGGGGATCGCAGTTCGGTGGAATTGTACTGCAGGGGGCGCTGCCGCCCACCCCCCGGTTTGTGTCTCTTAGTCGCCTTTTACGACACCCGCGGGAAGAATTTGGTTGGTGCTATTCTCTAGGCCGACACCACGCAGCATACCATACGATAACATGGAGTTTTGTTGCCCTTTTTTCCACTACACTACGGCGAAGATAGCGGCTTATACATTGACATTCAGCAAACGCTTTCGTGGCCTAGTCGAACCGGGTGATTGGAACCAATCACTTGAGTTAAGCAACAACAAGCGCGGTCACGTGCTGGATGGGTGACTACCGCTAGTGGCATTTTTCCGAGCGCTTCCGCGCTTCGCAAGGCACGTTAAGCCGTTGGTGACGGCTGCCATGTAATAGCAGTCGTTACGCAGGCTTTATGGGCTGCTTGATAACTTCTGACAGTAAGGCCCGCCACTGTCTTACAATCCTCCACCAACCCGGACTTGGCCCCCGTGGTGGAGTATGGCCTAACCTTCCTGCGATGCAGGAAGAGTCCCATGCCCCAGTAGTGGGGACATACAAGGGTTGATATCGACTTTACTTTATTGGTAGGCAAAAAGACTGCACACAGACGTATTCCTAGTTCGAACTACAAATCACGGCTCCATCTAACCGTTCTGTTTTTTCCTTCGCAGGCTCTCGTTCTTTGGCATGATGCAGGTGGCGGGCGGACCCCAAGGGCTTAGGGGCGAAGCCCTAGCGGACGATGATAAGGTACTAAGGCGTGTTTTTGAGTGACGGACGGTGAAAAGGTACCAAACTGTCCTAAGGCGTGATTTTGTATTAAAGTAACTGAATACGTACGGCGTGATTTTGGATTTTGATTAGCGGACGGTGATCAGATAACATATGTTTCTAAGGCGTGATATTGACTAGCGGACGATTATAAGGTAACAGACCGTTCTAAGGCGTGATATTGACTAAAAGACCATTATAAGGTAACAGACTGGTCTAAGGCGTGATTTTGGATTTTGATTAGCGGACGGTGATCAGATAACAGATGGTTCTAAGGCGTGATATTGACTAGCGGACGATTATAAGGTAACAGACCGTTCTAAGGCGTGATATTGACTAGCGGACCATTATAAGGTAACAGACTGGTCTAAGGCGTGATTTTGGATTTTGATTAGCGGACGGTGATCAGATAACAGATGGTTCTAAGGCGTGATATTGACTAGCGGACGATTATAAGGTAACAGACCGTTCTAAGGCGTGATATTGACTAGCGGACCATTATAAGGTAACAGACTGGTCTAAGGCGTGATTTTGGATTTTGATTAGCAGACGGTGATCAGATAACAGATGGTTCTAAGGCGTGATATTGACTAGCGGACGATTATAAGGTAACAGACCGTTCTAAGGCGTGATATTGACTAGCGGACCATTATAAGGTAACAGACTGGTCTAAGGCGTGATTTTGGATTTTGATTAGCGGACGGTGATCAGATAACAGATGGTTCTAAGTCGTGATATTGACTAGCGGACGATTATAAGGTAACAGACCGTTCTAAGGCGTGATATTGACTAGCGGACGATTATAAGGTAACATACCGTTCTAAGGCGTGATATTGACTAGGGGACGATTATAAGGTAACAGACTGGTCTAAGGCGTGATTTTGGATTTTGATTAGCGGACGGTGATCAGATAACAGACTGCTCTAAGACGTGATTTTGGATTTTGATTAGCGGACGGTGATCAGATAACAGACTGTTCTAAGACGTGATTTAGCATTTTGATTAGCGGACGGTGATCAGATCAGATAACAGACTGTTCTAAGACGTGATTATGCATTTTGATTAGCGGACGGTGATCAGATCAGATAACAGACTGTTCTAACACGTGATTACGCATTTTGATTAGCGGACGGTGATCAGATAACAGACTGTTCTAAGACGTGATTTTGGATTTTGATTAGCGGACGGTGATCAGATAACAGACTGTTCTAAGACGTGATTTTGGATTTTGATTAGCGGACGGTGATCAGATAACAGAACTGATGATAAGGTAACAGACTGTTCTACTGACTTTGGATTTTGATTAGGGAACGGTGATATGGTAACAGATCTTAACTATAGATAACTACCCAACTGCACAGAGATCCAGTCTATATATACTTCGTCTTCTTCTTCAGGCTTTATTAGTCCACTGCTGGACATAGCCCTCCCCTAATGAGCGCAAGGTTGTGCCATCATTTTGGGGTAATGCCCATAATCCCCACGCTGGGCATGCGGGTTGGGGATCGCAGTTCGGTGGAATTGTACTGCAGAGGGCGCTGCTGTGTGGTGTCGGTCTAGAGAATAGCACCAACCCAATTCTTCCCGCGGGTGTCGTAAAAGGCGACTAAGGGACACAAACCGGGGGGTCGGCACCAGCGCCCCTTGTAGAACAATTCCACCGAACTGCGATCCCCAACCCGCATGCCCAGCGTGGGGATTATGGGCACTACCCCCCAATGATGGCACAACCTTGCGCTCATTTGGGGAGGGCTATGTCCAGCAGTGGACTAATATAGCCTGAAGAAGAAGAAGAAGAACGGTGAAGGAAAACATCGTGATGAAACCTGAGCGTCCGGGATGTTAAAATGCCGCAGCGCTTGGAATGGCCAATCCGCACGCGGGCACGCGTGTTAATTAAGCCCGTACTCTTTCTCTTGAGAGATGGCCTGTGCCCTGCAGTGGGACCTTTATAGGTTACAAAAAAAAAAGTATAGTATTCTCTAAGGTTAACACGAGCAGTAGACATAATTATAACTGTTTTTATACGGATGTATGCTCGTTTATTACATTTGTTGCGGCCAAATAATTTGAAACGCAACGTGGCGAGGGGCGAAGGCGGTATGTGCCCGAAGGCTTTATATTATAAGAGAGATTTAGTGGACTGTATTTTTGTGGGTTCGCTAGGACGCTGATTACAGCATTCACGATAAGGGTAGGTAAAGGGGAATCTTCCACGCACCTTCTGCTGCCCAGAACTCCTCGTGTTGAGCCGCTGAATTGGCGCCGAAGCTCCTAGTCCAATTGTTTCACTTTAATTTCGTCCGAGTGCACTCGTTGAACACTGACCGTGGTTTTGGGAGTCCAATCAACGCTAATGACACTTCACAAGAGGCGTTAATGAATAACACTTATTGCACTTTAATTACGGCGGCGCGGGCGATGTCGATCCTCAATAGATGTGTCGACGACTGGTGATGCGTAGATTTTTGATGTTCCTTAGGTGCGTATTTTCTTCTTGTAAGAGGGGGAAAGGGATAGCGAATACCCATTCATAACAAGACAGAAAGGGAAAGACTCATAAAACTAATGCAAATAAAATTGCATAGAAAAATGCCCTTTGGCGTGAACAACATTTTTACAATTTTCCGACGTTTCGGCACTTTTCTTATTCCTATTTTGGAACGTAACTTGATAATTAAGTTTTGTAATTTTAGCCGAGAGTAGTAAACTAACCGTTAATGCTTTCTAAAAGACGTCCGTCACCTCGGTCATCTGGGACCACGGCACCTGAAAAAGTGCCGAAACGTCGGGAAATTGTAAAAATGTAATCGTCGTCATCGTCGTCAGGCTATACTAGTCCACTGCTGGACATAGCCCTCCCCTAAAGAGCGCCACGTTGTGCTATCATAGGGGGTAATGCCCATAATCCCCACGCTGGGCATGCGGGTTGGGGATCGCAGTTCGGTGGAATTGTACTGCAAGGGGCGCTGCCGCCCACCCCCCGGTTTGTGTCCCTTAGTCGCCTTTTACGACAGCCGCGGGAAGAATTGGGTTGGTGCTATTCTCTAGGCCGACACCACACAGCTCAAAAATTTAATAAACGAGCATAAATCCGTATAAAAACAGTTTTAAAAAAAAGTACTAATAAATAACGTATTTTTCAGGCTTCTAACGACGCCCAAGCGGAGACTGAGAGCAATGATCTGCAGCAAGGGGACGGAACGGGCGCCAAGTGAGTTGACATTAAAATATTTCTATATTATTTTTAATGCACTAACCCGTGCTAAGGACAATTCAAAAACCTATTTAGAGGCAAAAAATCGCTGTCGCTGTCTCTGCCTGTACGTAATACAGAGAGTATTGTAAAGAGGTTCGAAATTTCACTGATGCCGGTGAGTCGCCCGTTGGCTCAGTTGGAAAGAGCGCTGGCACGGATAGCCAGAGTTCGCGGGTTCTAGTCCCGGCATGGGTGGAATTTTTAGCCTCTAAATAGGTTTTTAATAATGTACCATTCTTTACTTAATTTGTGGAACGTCATCATCGCTACACGTCGAGGCGTGTTTAGGAACAATTTTGTTGCAATGACAGAACATTTAATTGAAATAGCTCGCTGTGAACTTCGTTTCTATGATACAAATCATCCAGACTATTAAAAAAAGACATTGAAAGAGTTATTATGGGTGAGAATTGCCAAGGAGTGGAGCGAATAGGTTTACGAACGAACAAGGTTTACTGGACGAAATCTCTTTCAGAGAGAAGCTCGCCTTTGTACATGTTGTATAGTATCAGGCGTTACTTTGCGGAAATCCATAATAGTTCAGAATCTTTCTTAGGCTGGCTGGAAGAAATTTCTTTTGAAATAAGTCCGCCTTTGTACATCAACACTTACCTGTTATTTAAGTTATTTTTCTGTTTCTTAATTTTTGTGCAATAAAGCGTAACAAACAAACAAACAAATAGTGTCGCGGTCCTATCCCGAACCATCTAGAATAGAGCCTTCTAGAAGCCTATCGAATGGTTGCCGCGTGCTGCGTTTTAGTAAACAATAAACGCTGCAAGCAATAATGACTCGTATGTCTGCTAGCGTAAGGTTCAAAACTCTTTGAATGGGTTACTGTTCGAGCGACCTTGCCGCGTGTACCGAGTGTAGGTACGTAGGTACGGGAATGTTCTAGAACCCTTGCCGGCGGATATAAATAGCGGCCGCCGCGCGCTGTCAGTTCCGTTTGGAATAGCGAAGAGTGAACTTCGAGCGAACATACCTGCGATACGAGCGATAACCTACGACCTCAGCGATACTATTGGACTTCGATTGGACCTGCGATTGGAATCTACGTGTGGACTTCGTGTCGTGAAGACCTGCAGACCAGACCCTGCGTGAATAAATCCTAAGAAGTTGTCATTGGCGTTTTACATCCAGAACCCTAGCCCGTAACAATAGAATTAAAAAGTTAAAATTACTTTGCTAAATTCCGTCAAAAATCCCACAAGCACCATGCGGTTACGGTCTGTGATCTGTCACCGAGATCGGTCGTTACCCGCGCGCGAGTGAATTATTTTTCCACGAGTGCAATTTCTACCCTCACTGTGAAAAGTGCCTAATGATGGAATCGGATTTTTTGTTTATTTAATAACTTTCTACATCGCAACTTGCCCATTGTTTCTGACTACAGGAACAAAATGACCTCCCAAACGTTAGACAATAACCCCAGTTATGCTACTGTGACTCAAAACACTATGTTCCCTAAAAAGGACCAAGCAATTGTCATTGATGCTTTAGAAAACGTACAAATCAAAGATTATGCCCAAGCTTTAGGAAGAATAATCGACCCATCCCAAATCCGTTTTTTGTCAAGAATATCAAACAATAGAATTTGTATCTATGTTTCCTCAAAGGTAATCGCTGATGAGATTATTGACAATAAAAAGTATGTCACAATTCAAAACCAAAAACTACCAATCCGACCGCTGATCAGCAGAAACAGACGTATCATCATATCTAACGTGTGTCCTATTATCCCGCACACCGAAATTGAAAAGAAACTGCTAGAAATTAATATTACGCCACAGTCACCCGTCTCTTTCTTGCGTGCTGGTTTCAATGAAACAGGCTACAATCACATTCTAAGCTTCCGAAGACAAATTTACGTAACTCCTGAGGATTTCGACAGACTTCCAGAAAAAATATCTATTGATTTTGAAGAAACGAGTTACTGGATTTATTTTTCATCAGATACAATGACTTGTTTTATATGCAAAAAAGATGGTCACGTAGCCTCTAAATGCCCGGATAATATCAACGACACAAATTCTGTTAACCAAAAAACACTGAATACTATGGAGACACCCATTTTTAAGCGTCCACATCCACCCACTGAATCTTCGACTACAACTGATTTCATGGAGTCCGAAACAACAAAAGAAAACAGCATACCTAGCAACGAAAATAGTGATGAGGACTTTGATGATAAGTCTTCCCAGTCCAGTTCAGACGAAGTTTACCAATCCAAGAGTGGAAAGAAACTAAAAAGAACGCCTCATAGTGATCTGGAGTCAATCGAATGGGACCACTTGGAAAACTTTACAACCATCTCCGGCAAAACGTACCCACTAACTGGAAAGCAAGTTAAAGAGTATCTTACACACACATATGGAGTTAAGGACATAGCAGAAATCACTTACAGTTACACAGAAGAAATTGGTGCCTTGATTGAAATGTTTAATGACTTGATACCGATCATCTCATATCGCAGTGTCAAGAATAGACTCTCACGTATCGTAGGTAAACTAAAGCTCTTATCTCGTAAGAAAAATCCCAGAATAAATAAGTAATTTACGTTCAGGCAAGGAACGTTCTTGCTTTTAGGTAAGTAAGTTTTAGCTTTTAGGTAGGAGTTTTTTTTTTTTTTTTGGTTGTGTGATTTAATGGTTTTGCCTGCAGAATTCAAGCTTAATATTATTCAGTGGAACTGCCAAAGTTTAATACCAAAATTAAGTGAATTGGATTTGTATCTGCATAATGAAAAAGTACATATATGCATTCTTGCTGAAACTTGGCTGCAATTCGAACACCAAATTAATTTAACAGGTTATTCTATATTTAGAAATGATCGAGCGGATGGATATGCGGGTTTAGCTATCCTTGTCCACCAATCTATAAATTGTAATCTTAAAACTCTCCGAAGAAGTTACAATAATATTGACGTGTTGTGCCTTGAAGTTCTTAATAGCAATAAACTTCAACATATCATAGGTGTCTATTCTCCGACAAATGTCACAGTGAGCGTTGGGGATTACCAAGAGCTTTTCAGCCACTTTTCTGAGAAAACTCTAATAGTGGGAGACTTCAATGCCCATCACACGGCTTGGTCATACACAACTGACACACGGGGTAGACTCTTATCGGACACTAGCATAGAACATAATTACGTATTTCTTAACAATGGAGACTTTACCCGTTGCGCTAAGCTTAATGATAGTATAGTATGCACATCACCCGATATCTCTTTTTGTAGTGCTGATCTCTCACTCGATTTTGATTGGAACGTCACTAACGAATCTTTTGGCAGTGATCACCTCATTATTTCTATTAAAACTTTAGACAGTAATCAAAATGTCCCCGAATTAAAAAGGAACATCAAGAAGGCCAACTGGCTAGAGTACACACGACACATAGAATCTGCATGTGAGGGATTAGATTACAGAGATAATGTACAAAGTAACTACGATAAACTCATAGAGATTATTGAAGAAAGTGCTAACAAAAACATCCCATTTGTTAAAACCGGTTTTAACCCTAACAAATTCAAACCAAAACCTTGGTGGAATCCTGATTTATCGAAGGCAGTAGCTGAGAGACGATTATCTCTGAAGAAATTTAGGAAATTGCGCTCTGTCGAAAACTACTTGATTTACAGAGAAAAAGTTATTATTGCTCGAAAACTGATAAAACTTGCTAAAAGGAATTCCTGGCAACAGTTTTGTGACAGCATAGACCGCAATACTCCCAGTCGTGAGGTTTGGAGGAAACTCAGATGGCTTAAAGGTTACCGAAGCCCTAAACATTACTTACCAGAAACTACCGCAGTCTCCTTTGTAACAGAACTCACTCCTGACAGTGTTTCCTTCCAGCCCCTAGATTCCAATATTGATGTTTCGAACCCCTGTTTTTTTACACTTTCAGAACTTATGTTGACTCTTAAAAGAGTAGACACTTCAGCTGGCTTAGATAATATTACTTATTCTATGATTGGCCATTTATCAGATAATGCGAAACAATTTCTCCTGCACATTTTTAACACTATTTACAAAAAAGGTGAGATACCAGAGCAGTGGCGGAGGATTAAACTCATTGCAATACCAAAGAGAAATACCGATAAGTATCGTCCTATCTCACTTATGAACTGTCTTTGTAAGACCTTTAATTTAATTCTGACTCGTCGTCTTGAACATCATTTTGAAAGCAACAAATTATTTAATAGTAGCACGTTGGGTTTCCGCCGAGGACTTTCTTGTCTAGACAATCTTAGTAGGTTTATAATAGATACAGAAACTGCTTTTATACACAAGGAATACGTTTTGTGCGCTTACGGAGACATTAGTAACGCTTATAACAATGTGGCAATTGAACCTCTTATATCCTCTTTAGTTGAATTCGATGTTGATCCGCTTATATGTAGATATATAAGGGAATTTTTAAGAGAAAGGGTTTTGATATATAGGCTTCGGGATGGTACAGAAATAACACGAATAAGCAGACAAGGTTTAGCTCAAGGTGACCCAATGTCACCTATTTTATTCAATATAGTCACTATTAAGTTATGCAACACACTCGTTCAGTCGGTTAAGGTCTCTCAATATGCCGATGACTTCGCTTTGTACTGTATTAATAAAAGCATTAATTCTTGTGCTAGTATCATTCAATCAAGTCTTAATATCTTTATAACAATGTTACAGGAAATTGGACTAGAAATATCTCTCTCAAAAACTAAACTTTGCATCTTAACTAGAAAATATAAAGTGCCTTCTATTAGTATAAGAATAAATAACACTGAAATTGAGCTTACAAATTGTACAAAGTTTTTGGGTGTTTGGGTGGACAGTCGCCTGAACTGGACGCGACATATTTTAGAAACTACCCAAAAATGTATTCCATATGTGAATATCCTTAGTTGCCTTAGTAGTTCAAAGTGGGGTGTCCATCCTACTCATTTAAGGAGACTTTATTTATCACTGGTACGATCTAGACTGGATTATGGATGTATTATTTACGGTAACGCCAGCTCTAGACTCCTCCAGAGGTTGAACGTGATTCAAAACCAGTGTCTACGCCTTTGTGGAAGCTTTATTCGGGACACCCCAATTTTTGCAATGGAAAGCGAACTATGTATTTCACCTTTAAGTCTTAGAAGAATATATTTAAGTGACAAATACTTTCTGAAACTTTCTTCCAGAACATCCGACCATTTGAATAAACAATTAGAAGCATTAGACAATACATTAAATTCGGGTGCAAGATATTGGCGCAAAAACCAAATCCCACTTTTGCTTGAGAGTTTCAGAAACATTTCCAATTTACCTATGTCGAAATTTGAGATTTTGCCCCAATTTTTGCTTTCCTTTGATATTAAAACAATGCCCTGGGATGAAATCATAATGCATAGAGTGAACACTATTAATGAAAGTAAAGCTCAACTACCCATTTTCGATCTTAAGCAACGTACCGAAGATATGATAGACAAACAGTTCTCAGATTTCATTCAAATTTACACCGACGGGTCCAAAACAAGAGACGGTTCCAGTTGCGCGTTTTACGATGAAGCTGCGGATTTTGGGGCCAAATTTCTTATTGAAAATTCATGTATACCCATAATGGGAGTTGAACTGATAGCAATTAATGAAGCAGTACATTACATTGAGTCGACACCTTACCATAAAATTGTAATCTTTACAGACTCAAAAAGCAGTCTACAACATTTGTTAAAATGTGCTAAGGGCGGTAGTGTCGGTAGAAACGAAGCTTACCTCATTATTAAATGTATCCATAGGTTGATACGTAACGGGGTTGAAGTTCGTCTACAATGGATTCCTTCACACGTGGGCGTCAAAGGTAACGAGGTAGCAGACTCACTTGCATCCAAAGCTCTACAAGACGGCATACCCCTCGACACTACACCGCACTATACCGATCACATTCCACTAATTAAAAACGATAATTATAATAAATTTAAATGTTATTTTAACGAGTGCTCTCAAAACAAAGGAATCTGGTACAAGACCATTGTAGACGAACCACCACGTGTACCTTGGTTTGCTTCAAGAAACCTCAACAGAAAATATTTGGTTATTTGCTTCCGAACCCGAACTTACCACATCCCACTTAACAAGTTTAACTTCATAATGAAAAAAAGAGAAGATCCAAACTGTAAACGATGTGAGAAGGAAGAGGACCTCCTACATTTAGTACTCGAGTGTAAAATCAACGAACAATCTAGGTTGGATTTCTTAAATGAAACTCGGTGCTCCGCTGGCGATTTTCTCTTCTTTTTCCATCAAATCTTAAGTTCAGGTTTCACTACCGAATATAGTGATAGATTTGTTAGTTTCATAATAGAGTCATTAAATCTTAGATCTGAATATTATAAAACTACTCATTAAGTAGAAAGTCCAACTGTTAACTAGTGTTTACTATTGTTTTTATTATTTTTAAGCTGACTTAATCAATCATGATGTATAGCTTATAAAATAAATAAGATTAAAAAAAAAAAAAAAAAAAACCATGCGGTTAGTTAATGCACCGCCCTCCCTCCCACTTTTTCAAGCAGAAGCAAGACACGAACACACCACCACCGACACCAATACTTGTGTGAGGAAATACGCGACAGGTTTCGCCTCTAACACGAGGCATCCTCAGGCTCCCGAATGACCGTGACCGTCTCCGCTAAAACGCTCCGTATTTATAGGCTAGGCCGCCCCTCCCAGCGATGACGTAATGTAACCGTTAAACTGGTGACCGTTAAACCGTTTCAACCGCCTATGGGCTATTTTTGTTTTGCGCAAAAATAGCGATTAATAGGGGAAATAGAGGAGCTGTTCATTCAGCATTGTAAACAACCTATCCCTAGATAATTTTTACATGTTATGTCTTATGTAATGTCCCGTTTAATCTTCAAACGTAATCATATATTCTATTAGTTGTGAAACTAACAGCTTTCAAGTTTATTAAGTAAACATTTTGTTTTTATGGTGAATAAAATGCTGCTGTGTGGTGTCGGCCTAGAGAATAGCACCAACCCAAATTCTTCCCGCGGGTGTCGTAAAAGGTGACTAAGGGACACAAACGGGGGGGGTGGGCGGCGGCGCCCCCTGCAGTACAATTCCACCGAACTGCGATCCCTAACCCGCATGCCCAGCGTGGGGATTATGGGCATTACCCCCTATGATAGCACAACGTGGCGCTCTTTAGGGGAGGGCTATGTCCAGCAGTGGACTAGTATAGCCTGAAGAAGTAAATAAAATTCTTTTGACTTTGTTTCGTGTGCCATAAAGTATTAAAACGACCCTCCCACAGACCACCGGACGGAGAGGCGAGGATGACCGAGGAGATGATGCTGGAAGCGGCCGAAGAACTGCGGGACTCCAACGCCAACTTCGACCTTGACGACGAAGGTGAGGTGCCGACTCTTCAGTCACAGCGCCGCCAGTGGGAAGACACAGACGGACAACAGGCAGACGGGTAGACGGACGGCCTGAGGGTTGGACGGACGGACTGTGGGATAGACTGAGGGGTGGACGGACGGGCTGTGGGATAGACTGTGGGGTGGACGGGCAGACTGTGGGATAGACTGAGGGGTGGACGGACGGACTGTGGGATAGACTGTGGGGTGGACGGGCAGACTGTGGGATAGACTGAGGGGTGGACGGACGGACTGTGGGATAGACTGTGGGGTGGACGGGCAGACTGTGGGATAGACTGAGGGGCGGACGGACGGACTGTGGGATAGACTGAGGGGTGGACGGACGGACTGTGGGATAGACTGAGGGGTGGACGGGCAGACTGTGGGATAGACTGAGGGGCGGACGGACGGACTGTGGGATAGACTGAGGGGTAGACGGGCGGACTGTGGAATAGACTGAGGGGTGGACGGGCGGACTGTGGGATAGACTGAGGGGTGGACGGGCGGACTGTGGGATTGACTGAGGGGCAGACGTACGGACTGTGGGATAGACTGAGGGGCGGACGGACGGACTGTGGGATAGACTGAGGGGTGGACGGGCGGACTGTGGGATAGAAGACTGAGGGGCGGACGGACAGACTGTGGGATAGACTGAGGGGGTGGACGGACGGACGGATATAGGAGCGGATGGACGGACTGAGTGGCGGGCGGACGGACTGAGAAGCGGACGGATAGACTGAGGGGTGGACAGACTGACGGACGGTCTGAGGAGCGGACGGACGGACAGACAGACAGAGATGGCAAACTACAAGGGCGTTCTTGACTTGGGACCCCCCCTAAAACTGTTATGTTTTCATGCAAATAAAGTCGAAATTCGTTTATGTGCGCACGCAGACCAGGATTTGACCCTGGAGAGGGTCCCGAGGGACTTTGGCTCTAACCGTACCATCGATTTGGACGACGAAGGTAAGGGAAGGGTGGGCAGGGAGACGCGTGTTTTATAATGGATTTTATGATGATTTATTCTTGCGCCGCGTTTCTCTGTGAAAAATGTCTGTTACGACAGTTAAAATATGGATTGAATTTATAATATACTTACATGCGCTCGTGGCCTAGTCGAACCGAGTGATTGGAATCAATCACTTGCATTAAGCAACAACAGGCGTGGTCAGTTACTGGACGGGTGACCATCCGTGCTTCGCAAGGCGCCTTAAGCCGTTGGTGCCGGCTGTCTTGTAATGGCAGTCGTTAAGCCATGTCACAGGCCTTTTGGGCGGCTTGATTACTTCTGACAGTAAGGCCCGCCACTGTCTTACAATCCTCCACCAACCCAGACTCGGCCCCCGTGGTGGAGTATGGCCTAACCTTCCTGCGATGCAGGAAGAGACCCGTGCGTCAGCATTGTAAACTCTTCAGAACTGGGGTAACATATAACACTAAAAAAAGGATGGCAGGTGTGCCACTAGCGGTAGTCACTGGATGGTCACCCATCCTGCACCTGACCCCGTCCGTTGTTGCTTGACTCGAGTGATTGATTCAAATCATTCGCTTTGTCCAGGCCACGAGCGCTTCACCTATATGATATGAACAGTCTATAAATATATCTATAAGAGCGGTGGTAGCGGAGCGGTGTAGAACGCCGGCTTCCCAATGGGGAGGTCGTGGGTTCGAACCCCGGTATGTACCAATGACTTGGTTTTCTAAGTTATGTACATTTGTGAAATTATAGTAGCCATACTACTCGCTGACGGTGAAGGAAAACATCGTAAGGAAACCCTAGTGTCTGAGGTGTTAGCGTACCTCAGCGCTTGCTACGTACAATGGCCCAACTATGAGGCTAAGTGCGGAAATCTCAGGTCTAACTAACTAAATATATCTATAAAATATACTTATGGTAAGCCAACAAGACTATATAAATAATATGGATAAATTACCGGTAAGTTAGTTAATTATAACCTCTAATCTCATGTAAACTAAATCCAAATTCGTTTGCGCACACAGTTCAGCCCGAGGCGAATATGCTGGACCGACTCAAAGTCTCCAGCGACTCTAACCATTCGCTGGATCTGGACGACGTTGACGACGGTAAGTTTTAGACCTTAAGTCGATAGTGTTAAGGTCGTTATTGATGCTTTTCTTACCTGGAATATGCTGTCTTTTTCGCGAAATTTAAGGTAATATAAGAATATTGTCTTTTCCTTCAGCAACTCTCCATCGTGGGTCGTCTGGAAGAAATTGCTCTCAGCAATAAGGCCGCCAATTGTACTGTATCTTTGTAATTATTTTTTATTTGTTTTTCCTGGTGTACAATAAAAAGTATTCTTATCTTATCTTATTGTCTATTATAAAAAAAAGTAAGCCGTAAAAAAGTATGTCGTAAACCAGAGCCATCCATCTGCGGGTTTCCGCACGATGTTTTCCTTCACGGTTAGCTTGAATCGGCCATATACGCTAACCAAACCGAACATGAAGAACGAGGAACATTATGAACAAGGTTTACTTAGCGTATA
>CAKOGX010000003.1:0-95000 GCA_934045075.1 Yponomeuta sedellus
TGTTTGCTCCCTTGGTAAGCAATATTTTTTTTTTTATTGTATTTACAAAACCCACAAATCTACTTTCTATAATTCTTGTGCCGTCTCCTATCGGGGAGGTTGGCGACCGTTTCGGCCATCTTGTTTTTCGAGGTTCGAATAAAAACAAGGAATTAGTACTCTGTTGAAACAACTGTCACAGGTTGTGTAGCCATGATGTCTTTGGACTCCCAGGTCTCCTTCTTCCTGGAATCTTGCCTTTTATACCTAATGATATCAACCCTATGTATGTCCCCACTGCTGGGGCACGGGTCTCTTCCTGCATCGCAGAAGCTTATGCCATACTCCGCCGCGGGGGCCAAGTCCGGGTTGGTGGAGGATTGTAAGACAGTGGCGGGCCTTACTGTCAGAAGTTATCAAGCCGCCCATAAGGCCTCTGACATGGCTTAACGACTGCCATTACATGACAGCCGGCATTAACTGCATAGCGTGCCTTGCGAAGCATGGAAGCGCTCGGAAATATGCCACTAGCGGTAGTCATGGGGCGGTCACCCATCCAGCACCTCACCGCGCCTGTTGTTCCTTGTTCTCCAGACACGAGTGCCCGCACTGCCACATGAAGTTCCACATAGCGCAGCGGCTGAAGGAGCACGTGGCCGCGAAGCATCTCAACAGAGGACTCTACGCCTGCGACTTGTGCCCGAAGACATTCTCCGGTAAGTCGCTTACTAACCAGCCCGCTCTCTCTCTTTCTGGCAAGCCTTCTGTCAGAGTGCTTAGTGCGAGTTTGACAGATCCAATCGAATAACTTTACTACCGCGTTAATCGAGCATTGAGTAGTGAGTATGAGTAAGTTAACCGTTCTAACTGGCAAAACGCTGTCACAGTACAACTCGCACTCGCGTGTATTCGTGTTTTGGCTGGTAAACGTGTCACTTCTATACGTAAACCATTACAACTCGCACTTAGCAATTTTAATTTCCATACTTTTCGCTAGGTGGCGCTTCCTCGATGCCATAGAAATATGAGTTTATAAACTTAAAATAATAGCACTCAGAGAGAGAGTGGGCTTAAGAGGCTTAGAGTACCACAGCGCCAAGTAGGGATAGATTTTACTACAGCTTTAATTGTCAATAATGTAAAACTTTCAATGTACTGATTTAAAAACCAATTTAGAGGCTAAAAATTTCACCCATGCCGGGATTCGAACCCGCAACCTCTGGCTATCCGTGCCAGCGCTCTTCCAATTGAGCCAATGGGCGACTCACCGGCATCAGTGAAATTTCGAACCTCTTTACACTATTCTCTGTATAACGTACAGGCAGCGACATCTGGCTTAAGCAAATTGCATCACTTACAATGGACTGCATAAAATTGCGTTTAACTTTCCAATCTACCCGTTTATTAATCTTCGATCGCAGTTCAATTCGCTTTTCTCCATTACTTTAGATTTAGAGGCTTCGGTTTTCGCCAATTTTCGCCGGTTTTCGTACTGATCATCGAGTTCTGATTTCGAAATTAAGTGTCATATTTGTTCCGATATTTCTGTTACACGAATGTATCCGATTCTTTCCTATACTAGCCGAGGTATATTCTAAAAGCTAACAGATGAGTAACCCGAATCCTAGAGAAATACTATCAATATATGGCTACGACACAGCATGCACACGTTGGCCCTTCACGGCCATCGTATGAGAGTAGCAGCGATGACCGGCCGTTTTTTTTTTTACTTTTTTCTGATGCATCCGTAAGGAGCAGACGTGCAATTTTCACTAAGCGTTTTATTTCTCATATTTTAATCAAACAATATACAGTCCACTCTCTCTCTGTTTATTAGCCACTGGCCTATCTAATATGCCTACGTGAACACGATGTGACGCAAGCGTACTTTCGTTGCAAACTCGTCCTTATTCCGCAGTCAATAAGAGTCTAAAGAAGCACCGCGCGCGCGTCCACAACATCGGCTCCCTGGCTGCGCCGGCGCGGGACAAGGTCTGCGAGCATTGCGGGAAGGCGTTCACGGTGAGGCAAACACCACACAAATACCACAGGTGGCATCTGTGATACTTCACAGGTGCCACTTGAGGTACGTATCTGGATTAGATACCACTTGTGGTATATATGTGAATCAGATGCTACTTGTGGTACGTATCTGAATCAGATGGCACGTGTGATACATGTATGAATTAGATGCCACGTGTGGTACATATCTGAATTAGATACCACTTGTGGTACATATATAAATCAGATGCCACTTGTGTTACGTATGTGAATCAGATGCCACTTGTGGTACATATTTGAATTAGATAACACTTGTGGTACATATATGAATCAGATGTCACTTGTGGTACTTTGGTACATATCTGAATCAGACGCCACTTGTGGTACATACTATGTAGGAGACAGGACCATTGGCAGGCCTTACTGTTAGAAGTTATCGAGCCGCCCAAAAGGCCTCTGACAAGGCTTAAGGCTCCTCCAGTGGTGGAGTACGGCCTAACCTTCCTGCGATGCAGGAAGAGACCCGTGCCCCAGCTGTGGGGACCTACAAGGGTTGATATCGAAGTTAATACTCAGATCCCCGTGTCCCCAGTCCACCTGGTTCCTGAACGACCACATGCGTCTCCACACTGGCGAGAAGCCCTTCAAGTGCACCCTGTGTCCGGCCGCGTTCCCGCAGAACGGCACCCTGTATATACACACCATGGTCGTGCACAGGAAGAAGCTGGGGAAGGACGGACTGACGGACTCGCCCACGTGAGTTGTTTCAGTTATGTTTTTTTGTTGTTTGTTCACCTTCTTGTTTACTTTGTGTGTCCGTCACAATTTCAATGTCTTCCTTCCTACCTCCCTCCCTTCCTTCCTTTTTTTCCTTCCTTTTTTTCCTTCCTTCCTTCCTTCCTTCCTTCCTTCCTTCCTTCCTTCCTTCCTTCCTTCCTTCCTTCCTTCCTTCCTTCCTTCCTTCCTTCCTTCCTTCCTTCCTTCCTTCCTTTCCTCCGAAATTGTAATTAAACTAAATTAATTTAATTACAATTTCGGTTAACTAATTCAACTTTTACTGAACACAATTTTGAAAGTTTTATACTCCTGTAAAGGTGTTTCACACTGAAATGTGGATTTGAATAAGTAGTTTTAAACGAAATGTGAAAATACTGTTGGAGTAGCTGACAAATAATAATAATAAAAGGAAGGAAGAGAGAAAGTTGCTAAAAAGAGGTTCTATATTTTACGATTTATAATAATATTCTTTTGAATTTCTTCTCCTCAGAAGTAAAGCGAGACAGGCAATTTGTACGAAATCCATGTTGGAAATGAACAATCCATCGAATTTTTCATCGCAGTGCGCGCAGTGATTTTTTTACGATAATAAACAGCAGACGAGGTAGACCAAGGCGGAGATGGTGTGACGACCTGACCAAATATTTACCTGGGTGGGAAGCATTGGCCGTCAGCAAAGAGGAGTGGAAATCTGAAGGGGAGGCCTTTGCCCAGCAGTGGGACAGAGCCGTGGCTAATTAAAAAAATAAACAGCGCGATTTTAAAATCGTGTCGCAAAAGTTAAAGTCGTAGTGCGCGCCTAGCCTTACTCTCTCTAATCTCACCGGCAGGTACCAATGCGAGGAGTGCGGCAAAGAGTTTCCGTCGAACAGCCGCATGCGGTCACACCGTAAGCTGGTGCACCTCAAACAGAGCCGGTTCAACTGCGAGGTCTGTCACGTGGTGAGTGATAGCTTTTGAGTAGCTAGAAACAAAAAGTCCAGGTCTTGGATGTTTACATGTTTGTGATGTCGTTGTTTCGGGTTTCCACGACACAGGGTATCCTAGTGTGGGGCCAGAGCAATTAGATGCCACTTGTGGTACATATATGAATCAGATGCCACGTGTGGTACATGTATGAATCAGATGGCACGTGTGGTACATGTATGAATTAGATGCCACTTGTGGTACACATCTGAAAAAGATACCACTCATAGTACAATAAATCAGATACCACTTGTGGTACATATATAAATCAGATGCCACTTGTGGTACATATCTGAATTAGATACCAATTGTGGTATATATATAAATCAGATGCCACTTGTGGTACGTATCTGAATCAGATGCCACTTGTGATACATATCATAATCAGATGCCATTTATGGTACTTTGGTACATATCTGAATCAGACGGCATTTGTGGTACATATCTGAATTAGATACCACTTGTGTTACATATTATGTAGGAGACAGGACGTTTGTAAGACATTGGCGGGCCTTCACTGTCAGAAGTTATCGAGCCGCTCAAAAGGCATCTGACAAGGCTTAAGGTAGTCGGGTACATGATGGGTGAGCGTCCCGTGACTACCGCTAGTGGCATTTTTCCGAGCGCTTCCGTGCTTCGCAAGGCCCGCTAAGCCGTTGGTGCCGGCTGTCATATAATGGCAGTCGTTAAGCCATGTCAGAGGCCGTATGGGCGGCTTGATAACTTCTGACAGTGAAGGCCCGCCACTGCCTTACAACCCTCAACAAACCCGGACTTGGCCCCCGTGGTGGAGTATGGCCTAAGAGACCCGTGCCCCAGCAGTGGGGACATCAAGGGTTGATAACGACAACAGGCTCTAGAGTAGGCTTCGATTTTCGCCGAAAGCACACGAGTGTAATACTACTTCATGCTCTGTGTAAAACTTTTCTTTGCTATTTTGAAAAGTTACGACAGATTAAGTGTCGTATTAGTTCCGATATTTCTATTGTCGCGGTCCTATCCGGAACCATCTAGAATAGAGCTTTCTGGAAGCCTATCGAATTGTCGCCGCATGCTGCGTTTTAGTAAACAATAAACGCTTCAAGCAATAATGACTCTTATGTCAAAATATGTATGTTCAAAACTCTTTGACAAGGACTTTGTTCTAGAGACGTTGCCGCGTCCACCGAGTGTAGGTACCTACGTACTTGAATGTTCTAGAAGCCTTGCCGGCGGATATAAATAGCGGTCGCCGCGGCGCGCTGTCAGTTCCGTTTGGAATAGCGAAGAGTGAATTTCGAGCGAACATACCTGCGATACGAGCGATAACCTACGACCTCAGCGATACTATTGGACTACGATTGGACCTGCGCACGGTGGTACCGTAGTAGGTCATAGGACTCGGATGGCAATGACTGAGCTAAGCCATGATATCTGGCTCAGTTACCCACTAATTGTCATACTACCTGAGGGTATAAAAGGTTTCGCAATCTATTGTTCCCAACATTCCTTTTTCGGCATCCGAAGTGAACACAAGTAATTAGTCATCAACCTGTTATCACCAAGTGCTTTAATTAGCCCAAGACGCGACGCGTGTGTTTAAGTTCCAACTTGTCTGTGACCTGCTATTTTACAATGGAATTTGAAGTCACAGGTATGTATTATTAATTTACTTTACTATTTTGCCTTTTCCTTCTACATTTTTTTTTTAAATAGAGTGCTACGCCAACGTGGCATTTTTTATGTATTTATGTCTGTATATTTTTTACGTTGAAGCTTTTACTTATGTTTGTACCTACTTGTACCATTCAATTTGGTATAGAAATATGGGTTACAATGTCTACTACTAGGCCTCTCCAAATTTAGCTGCGTCATGCTGCGTCTGTAAGGTGCAGCCAGGTGCTACGCCGCGCGCCTGAACGCGTAGCAGGCGCGTAGCACTTGCTACGAAACATGTATCTATTTTGATCCGCTTTTAACGTATTTTTATTTTGTTTTAGGTACTAGTATTAAGTGTTCTTTCAAAAGAATGCTTGTACTAGATACTTGGCTGTCTATTAAAGACAGCAAATCTGAACTGGAGCGTTGGCATCGAGTTTTTCGAGACCTAATACAATTGCTGCCTGATGTTGAGAATTACATTGCTGATGACTTGGAAAAAAGAGTTACTAAAGTTTGTACAAGATTGGTAGCAATTTGGAAGCAAGTCACGCGCAACCATTCTCGCATGGTCTCTAAGTACGGAGACTGGCTGAACGAAATTGAAGTTTGCGTTCTGCCAACTTGTGCAACAGTAGGGAGCCACAACACCCAACGGCCAGCAGCAGAAGCTTCGACAAGCACCCAACAGCACCAGCACAGGAAGGACTTTGAGGAATGTAGCAAGAGATCAAAACGCCGCAGGCTTGCAGAGTTAAGTAAAGTAGACAGTTCTGCGATAAATTCTTTGTTGGACGATTCTAGTCTATCTAACGCCGCTGCATCTTTAAATTTCAGCACTGACGAAGTCTTGTCTCTTATAAATGAGACAAAACTGACTAAACATCAGTATCTTTTGGTGAAAGACTTCGTTAATGCAAAATCACCTAATGCATTACCATCTTATCAAAAAGTGTTAGAAGCTAAGAAGCGGTGCTATCCATCGCAAGAGTTTATCACGGAATCATCTGCTGAAGTAGAATTACAATCATTGTTAGATCATACTGCTTGCCGGATACTAGAATCCCAAAAACCCGTTTTGAATAATATTGACCCTAATAAAGAATTTGTTTTGATTGGAAAATGGGGTTTCGATGGGAGTACGGGGCACAGCGAATATAAACAGATTTTTGGAGATTCTGGTATCGATGATGATGGCAGTATGTTTGTTACTTCATATTGTCCTCTTCAATTGGTTTGTAAGTCCAATACCTCCGACCCAGATCAAATAGTTTGGAAAAATCCGCGCCCTTCTTCCACCAGGTATTGTAGGCCTATTCGATTCCAATTTGCCAAAGAATCCAAAGACCTTTCTGTGCAAGAAGAAGCTTATTTCAAGACTAAAATTGATAGTTTACAACCGACTTCTTTCACTCACGGTGAATATGAAATAAAAGTGCAGCATTCTTTACAATTAACCATGGTTGATGGTAAAGTGTGCAGTGCTCTGAGCGATACATCTTGTAGTAGATGTTATATTTGTGGTTCAACTCCAAAAGAGATGAATGACATTGATAAATCGCTGAGCAAAACTGCAGATAGTGGTACCTATCAATTTGGACTATCTCCTCTTCACTCGTATATCCGATTCTTCGAATATTTAATTCACGTTTCTTATAGATTAGACATAAAGAAATGGCAGGTACGTTCTTCAGACGAAAAAGCTCTTCTTGCACAAAAAAAACAACATGTGCAGCAACAGTTTAGGCAGAAACTTGGTCTAATAGTCGACAAACCGCGAAGTGGAGGAAGTGGCACATCTAACGACGGAAACACTGCCAGAAAGTTTTTTTCTAACTCAGCGGTTTCAGCGGAAATTACTGGATTAGATAAAATCCTTATTGACAGATGTCATAATCTGCTGCAGTGTCTTTCGTCGGGATACAAAATTAATAACGCCACTTTTAAAGAGTATTCTCTAGAAACAGCACGTAAACTTGTTGCTACCTATCCATGGTACAACTTGCCATCGTCTGTACATAAGGTCCTCATTCATGGGTCGGAAGTAATTGAACACGCATTATTGTCAATAGGTGAGCTTTCGGAAGAGGCCGCCGAATCTTGCAATAAATTAATCAAACTCTTCAGGCGTGACAACACGAGGAAAATGTCTCGGGTTGTCACAAACACCGACTTGATACATAGACTTCTCCTTAATTCGGATCCTTATATTTCTAGTTTAAGAAGGTTACCACAGAAGAAGAAGTCTATTCTATCAAAAGAAGTATTAAATTTGTTGTCGGTTTAGGAAAAAATGTAAAAAATAAGATAGGTATTTATGTTATTTTTTACATAACTCCTATTATGTAAATATAATATTTTTTGTCCAATTGTGTGTTTGTACTTAGATGTTAGTTAAGTATTTACTTTATTTGTAATATAAAATGTAAATAGTAAGGTTTAATAGTTATTAAGTTGCAAACCTTCTTTTAAGTGTAATAAAAATGCATAATTTTGTAAATAAAATAAGCTTTTTAAGATTATTTTGTTTTTTTTTTATTGTGTTATGGCTTAAAGTATTACAAAACACCATAATAATAATAATCAGCTATGACAACGACAGTCATTATTATCGCGAAACCCTATGACCGCTACTCTTAGGGCGTGGAACCAGTGTGCTGCGATTGGAATCTACGTGTGGACTTCGT
Organism: Yponomeuta sedellus; assembly: GCA_934045075.1. Classification (NCBI taxonomy): domain Eukaryota; kingdom Metazoa; phylum Arthropoda; class Insecta; order Lepidoptera; family Yponomeutidae; genus Yponomeuta; species Yponomeuta sedellus. The sequence goes on from CAKOGX010000003.1 coordinate 8,049, forward strand.
GTCGTGAAGACCTGCAGACCAGACCCTGCGTGAATAAATCCTAAGAAGTTGTCATTGGCGTTTTACATCCAAATCCAGAACCCTAGCCCGTAACACTATTACACGAACATATCCGACACTAGCCGAGGTATATTCTAAAAGCTAACAGACTGTACATTGCTTGTGGCCCCACATTAATATACCAGAAACGTTTGTAAATGTTATGTTTATGATTAACTTTTGTAATTTTTGCCGAGGGTAGTAAACTAACCGTTAATGCTTTCTAAAAGACGCTTGTCACCTCAGTCATGCGAGACCAGGGCACCTGAAAAAGTGCCGAAACGTTGGAAAATTGTAAAAATGTAATAAATGAGCATAAATAATTAAATGAATAATAAATATATATTCATGGACATATTACACAGATCTCGTTAGCCCTATACTTTGTGGTGGATCTGCAGAAGTGTGTCTATATAATATTTATTAATCATATAACGCTCCCTTTAAAGTTTCTTTCTTTACCGTTTTGGATATCTATGGTATCAATCTTCGTACAAATGTTAACACCGATAAGGTTTTCTTTATTAATCGAAAATGTTCATCACCACTCAAATACGAGCACACACACATCATGTGACCATGCATCTATAGAACAACTTATTTACAATATCTATGATTAGGTCAAAAAATAATTTACGTTTGAGTCTACTCAATGTGCGCTCTCTCAACACTGGTAAAGATGAACTACATGCTACTATTATTAGGCATAAGCTGGATATTCTTGCATTAAATGAAACATGGATTAAAAATGGAGAGGAAATGACTGCCCCAAAGATCCCCGGTTACTCGCTCAAACACACAGGAAGGCCATGCAGACGGGGAGGAGGAGTGGGCTTTTATGTGCGCCGTGGTTTTCGCATAAAGGTAATACAACATCCTGAGTCCACACTCGAACAGATGTGGATGATTCTCACCTTAGGAACCATGCGTATAGCAGTCGGAACAGCATATAGACCTGCAAGTATCTCTGTGAATACGGCTATTGATGCTATAAGCGACTCTCTTATAGCTGTGGGAGACTGCCAACATGTCTGCCTGATGACGGACTTCAATGTTGATTTCTTAGAACAAAATACCTGCTGGGTGCGTAGTCTTAATAACCTTTTCTATCAATATAACTTGACGCAATTGGTACAAGAGGCTACTCGAATTACCGAGACTACAAATACCCTACTAGATTTGGTAATAACCGACGCGTCCGACAAAATTAAAAAAGTTAGTGTGCATCATAATAGTTCTCTTAGCGACCATGCCCTAATTGTTGTTGAATTCGATATATCTAGACCTAAACCAGCACCAAGATACATATATACTTGCAGCCTACACAATCTAGGTGACTACAATACTGACTTCAAAAAGAGCCTAAATGCTACGCCATGGACGAAAGTTCTAGATGAGACCAGCGTGGATGGGATGGTGGAAAAATTTAATGCTTTAGTAATTGAACTATTTGATGCTTATGTTCCGCTGAAAAAAAAAACTATTAGAAACACTAATCCTAAGCCATGGATTACCAACATGGTGAAATTTATGATGAGTCTACGAGATGAAGCTGAAAAAAAATTTCATAGAACAAAGAAAGAAACGGATCGTAACTATTACAGATCACTGAGAAATTTGGTTTCAGCAACAATAGAGAGAGAGAAAACAGCATATTTCAAATATTATGTTAATTGCAATAAGAACGACCCAAAAAAGATGTGGAAACACATAAAACTAACATCACTCTTCCATACCAACAACTCGCCGGATTCTGACATACCTAGAGAATTGAATTGCCCAGAAAAGATTAACGAACATTTCTTGAATATACCGGGAAACTTAAGTGCAGACCCGAATCTGATTGCTTTTTTTAATAATAACAAATATAACGATAAGGAATTTCAACTAAACTGCGTGACTGAGACTGATATAGAAAAACACTTGTATAGTATAAAGACAAATGCATCGGGGCATGACAACATTACCATAAAAATGATTCTTTTAACATTACCTTTTACGCTCCCAATTATTACCACCATTATAAACGAATCTATAAAGCAAAGGTCATTCCCAGATTGCTGGAAACTAGCTATTGTTAGACCGATTCCCAAAAATAATAATATACAGCAACATAAGGATCTACGTCCCATAAGCTTACTACTAACATTATCAAAAATACTAGAGAAGGTTATAAAAATCCAAATGTCGACGTATATAACGAACGAAAAAATATTACCAAATTCGCAATCCGGTTTCCGCAGTGGACACGGTACGGAAACTGCATTATTAGAGGTGACGGATGACTTGCTCTCAGCATCTGATTTGTCTTTGTGTAATGCTTTAGTGCTTTTGGACTTCTCCAGGGCATTCGATTGTATCAATATACAATTAATGATTGCAAAAATGGGATATTATGGATTCTCTGACGGTGCTTGCAAGTGGTTCTTATCATATCTGAGTGGTCGGAAGCAGATGGTGGTAACAGAGGATGAAAAAGGAAACCGAATCTTTTCTGATCAGAGACTAATGTGCAGAGGCACCCCACAGGGATCCATAATTAGCCCAATTTTATTCGTTTTGTACACAGCGGACCTACCCAATATTCTCGAATATTGCAAATGTCACCTTTACGCAGACGATACCCAAATTTATCTTCCTTTCTCGGCTGCTGAAACTGCTCTAGCAATGGATAACATAAACATAGATCTGAAAGCAATTTTTAACTGGGCAGAACAAAATTGTTTGGTGTTAAATCCGCTAAAGTCGAAACTTCTTTTAGTAGGCTCGAAACAACAACGCCTGAAAGTGCTTCGTCAAAATCCAAAGCTTGTTATTAACGGTTTAGAAATACCAAGAACAGAACAAGCTAGAAATCTCGGATTAGTATTTGATGAAGATTTGAAATTTGAAACGCATATAAATGAAAAAATTAGAACTGCTTTCTATAAAATAAAAGTATTGTATGGCTTAAGAAAGTATCTGACCGAAAACATAAGAGAAATGCTTGTCGAACTGCTGATATTGTCGCCTTTTAATTACTGTAGTGCGGTATATGGACCCCGTCTTTGGATTAAAACTGAAAAAGCGGTGCAAAGAGTGCAAAACGCTTGTGCTAGATTTTGTTACCATATTTCCAGAAGAGAACATGTGACACCTTACTTAAATGAGCATGGCACTCTAACTATGAAAAATAGACGTGAACTTCACCTGGCTTGCCTCATACACAAATTAATTTGGAATAAATCCCCGGCATATCTGTATGAAAAACTAAGTTGGTTTAAAGATGGGTCTAATTATAATACCCGTGCGAGAGAATCAGATCTTCTAAGGATCCCAAAACATAGATCCGCAGGTTTCAGGGGGAGTTTCAAGTACAGGACAGCAAAAATTTGGAATACCATTCCACCTCCTCTAAGGCTAAAAATGTCCGGAAAAACCTTTAAATTACATTATCGAAAGGTACTTTTGGAAAAACAGAAGGCTCTGTACTTGTAAGGCTTACCCTGGATACTGGGTAGGAACATAATGCAGGATATATATACACACACACGCTCACACATAAACACACACATTTGCCCGCTAACTCTACAAACATCACACACATACACACATACACAGACACATAAACACACACATTTGCCCGCTCACTCTACCAACAGGAACGCGAACACTCACTAACGGCAGATAACCAATTTGTTACTCCAATCGATACAATATATCCATTTGTATTATATTATAGATATATAGTATTTAAAAGTATAATTATAATTTTACAAGTTATTTTTGCAAGTAGGTATTATTTATGATTTGTAATGTATAATAATATAAAACGTTTAATATGTATGTAGTTATTATTAAATATAATACTATAAGTAGTAATATGTAGTGTATATTGTAAAATTATATTATTGGTACTATTTGTATTGTAAGTTTGTCAGCCTTTACCTACATTTAAGTTTAGTTTTAGTTTTTACGGGTCGTTGCTGAAAATCAGCGCTGCCAAAATCACTGCGTGGACTTGGTTGCAATATGCTGAGCCTCGACCCTTTGTCTTAATATGTCAATAAATGCATTCTATTCTATTCTATTCTATACTAAGTACAACTAAATGACTTGTGTTATAGGTGCTAACTCGACGATAGATTTATACAATAAATACATAGTTAACATCCAAGACCCGAGACAAACTAGAAAAGTTCGTTTCCTAGTTTGACCCGGCCGGGGATCGAACCCGAGACCTTCGGTTTTACAGTCAGCGTGCCAAACCGCTGCGCCACCGAGGTCGTCTGAAATCCGTATGAAAACAGTGTTAATTATGTTTAAGCGGTGGTAGCTCAGTGGGTAGAACCATGGACTTGCAAGCGAGAGCCCCAGGTTCGATCCCGAGTGCGGGCATGTACCAATGACTTTGTTTAATTTCAAAGTTACGTACATTTGCGAATTTGTAGTCGCAATACCACACGCTAACTGTGAAGGAAAACATCGTGAGGAAACCCGCGGCTTGGTTGGCTCCGCACGTATTGACTAGTCTTTCCCGTGGGCTAGACCGACTAAGCTGTCAGGATGGTATAGGTGCTGGGCAAGCCTACACCATCTATAAAACTATGTCCCAGGCACTACAGCGTCGGAGTGGTCCCTTCACCCATCTAGTGTGACTGAAGATACCACTGGACGCTGTATAAATCATCTCATTAAGTAGATGCAAAAAAGGGCAATTTTTTTATGTTTATCTACTTCTTTCCCAGCTGTTCTCGTCATCGGCAAGTCTCAAGAACCACCTTGCGTCGCGTCACGGCGTCCTCGCCACCGACGCCTTCAAGTGCGACGCTTGCGGGAAGAGGTACAATGTGAGTTGTGCTTTTAACGCTAGCGGCATTTTTCCGAGCGGTTCCGTGCTTCGCAAGGCACTCGAGCACCGGCTGCCGTCGATAGAGGGCAGTCGTTAAGCCAAGTCGGCCTTAGGGCGGCTTGAAAACTTCTGACAGTAAGACAAGCCTCCACCAATCCGGACATGGCCCCCGTGGTGCAGTATGAAATGAAATGAAAAGGTTTTATTCAAAGTAGCACAGAAATTGCGGCTTAATGAACGTTACAATTCAAACTAGGTGTCCATTTCAAAATCTAGATCATTTTGGAGAAAAAATGGACAAAAAAACTCCAAACTTAGTCTTTTCAAAGTCCTTATTCAACATTAATTAACGGCTTTTGTGGCGTAGCGGTTTGGCACGCTGACTGTAAAACCGAAGGTCTCGGGTTCGATCCTCGGCCGGGTCAAACTAGGAAACGAACATTTCTAGTTTGTCTCGTGTCTTGGATGTTATCTATGTATTTACTGTATTCAATCTATCGTCCAGTTAGCACCTGTAACATAAGTCATTCAGTTTTGTTTAGTATAGGGCTAACGAGATCTGTGTAATATGTCCATGAATATAGATCAGATTAGAACTCTTCATTGTACACACCAGAAAAGAAAATACATAAAAAGGCTTACATGTCTGAGGGCCGTTTTCACCATAAAACCAAATCTAGATTGCGGAAAGCTAAATCCGGTTTTGGACTCCTAATCGAGATTAGAAATAGAAATATAATAGTATATTACACAACTAGGGTGGTAATACAAAGAAAGGCCGAGATCGCAGAAGTTTACGGCCCGAGCTGCAAGCGAGGGACGTAAATATGCGATCGAGAGCTTTCTTTATTACCTCCCGTGTTGTGTACATCTTTTTATGTCTACACTTGGCCAGAAAGCGGCTTTTTCCGTACGCGCAGCGTGCGGAAAAAGCCACTTTATTGCCAGGTGTGGCATAAATATCTTTATTGAGAAATTCAATTTGCCACAGTTATTTATGAAGCCCTTGCTCTCGAACTAGGATAACCTGTGCGCCAAGAGCAAGTGTCTTCCCTTAACTAAGTGTAACAATCAGGTGCAAATTAGTTTTTAGCCTCTAAATAGGTTTTGAAATTTGCAAATTAGTGCTAAACAATGTACCATACAAAAAAGTAAAATAAAGAGTTATAAATTTTATACAAAGCAAAAACAGAGAAACTTGCTAGAGCTAGGACATTTCAAAAAGACCTAGGTCTTTTTTAAAATGAATGAAATGATTAGTTTAATTACATTACAACAACAAATTGGATTTCTCCAACATCGTAAACCAAAGTTTAAAACTAAAGTCTCTGAACGGCCGATATTGGACGATTAGCTTCTAAAACCAGATTAACAGTCAGACAAATGTCAGATATCAACTGCCAAAAGACGTCAAAGGTTTTACTTTACCAAATATAGGTTTTTAAAATCGAAATAAAGGTTAATTTTCATTATGAGAAGAGCTCTGGAGTTATCATTCTTTGATGTGTTCTTCCACCAAATCTATTAGAGAATGTTTTTCACTATTGATGAATGTTGGATCTCTTTTTCGTTTTAACATCATCTTTTATGAGAGCCGTTCAATTCAATTCTTGTGGCACCCTCTAGGATTCTGCCAATGTCAAGTTTGTGGAGATGCCACTTTTTTTTCCATTAGTCGCTTCGCAAATTGCAGTAGATAGGTTGAGGAACTTATAGTAACCAAAAATTATTAAACATAATAAAATAGTACATAAATATTATGAAACGACCAAATAATATATATCTACAGTTTTATAGTGTTAGATTTAATAAAATACATAAAATTTTAATAAAAGGCGCAAATACAAGGGGCAACACCGATCGAAAATTTGTTGGGAGGAAAGTCTGATGCAAAATTTATTTCGTACAAAACAAACCGCGCCAGAAACAAAATTCAAAATTGCCGAAAAAGGTTTTGAAATTACACAGAATAACCGGAAATATCACAGAATTCTCGACATTTTTGGCAGCTGCGTTTCAAAATAAAAAAGTGTTACCACCCTCAAATCTTAGCGTTTTTTGTCTAACCTGTAACAAGAACTAGATTTCGTGAACCAGATCAAAAAGTTACGGGAGGAATTTAAACATCGTTCAAGCATGATTATGAAATCCAGTTTTGCGCAGCAAATGGAGAAAACGGCCCTAAGTATTGCCGTATACAATTGGCGGTCTTATCGCTAAAAGCGATCTCTTCCAGACAACTTTGGGATGGATAGAACTGAAAGATGAAGAGGGTAGGTAGGTAGGTGTACATGAAGTATACAGGAAGAGTATGTACATAAACTGACTTACAACTAATATTCATATATATTTAATAAAATACATAAATTAAGCCTAATTGAAATTAATAATAAATATTATTAATTTATATACAATACAACCATACATAATTGTATAATAATAATATACTAATACATACATTTTACATGTAAACAAACAACAAAGAAAAATTACTATGATTACTATGTAGATAATCATAATAGCATTACACATCTTCAGCGAGATAGTGAGACTTTACCAGTCCTTTGAGGATAGAAAAGGACTTTGCTTTTCGCACTTCTTCTGGCAATTGCATTCCACAGTCGAGCAGATATATTTATATATTTGTCTCTTCCTCAGACAAAAGCGGCTCTCAAAGCCCACTCAAGGCGTCACGAGACGGCGAAGTGCGTCCACAAATGCCGCGCCTGCGACGCCGAGTTCAAGAGCTCCTCGGGGCTGCAGCTGCACTTCAAATACGTCCATCTCAAGCTGAAGAGAAACGACAAAGTTTCCCTGAAGAACGTCGGCGATCCGGACAAGGAGCTGATCATAAACGGGGAGCCGCAGAGAGGCGCTACTTAGAAATAAATCGAGATCAACCCTTGCATGTCCCCAGTGCAGGGGCGCGGGTCTCTCCCTGCATCGCAGGAAGGTTAGGCCATACTCCACCACGGGGACCAAGGCCGGGTTAGTGGAGGATTGCAAGGCGGTGGCGGGCCTTACTGTCAGAAGTTATCAAGCCGCTGTGTGGCGGCATCATAGGCAGTTTATCTACGCGACAGCTTCAAGACGGCCTAGCTGGCCGTTGGTAATAATACTTCAGTCAAAAGCTCGCAACGAATGTGCCGTTTTAAAATCTTTAATATTTTCTTTTATTATTTACGCATCCTTGTAAATATTGTACATACGTTAGAGTTAGGTTTAAATAAAATACGCATCTGTGTATACTACATCAAAATATCTAATTCAACCTGCAACACCTCTACACCGCCCATAAGGCCTCTGACATGGCTTAACGACTGCCATTACATGACATGACAGCCGGCACCGACGGCTTGACGTCCTGACGACGACCCCAGCAGTGGGGTCGTAAAAAAGGTGGTACCATCAAGTCTTTGAATTGCAGCTCACTTGCTTTACTTCAGCCAGATGTCGCTGCCTGTAAATAATACAGAGAGTATTGTAAAGAGGTTCGAAATTTCACTGACGCCGGTGAGTCGCCCATTAGCTCAGTTTGGAGAGCGCTGGCACGGTTAGCCAGACGTCGCGGGTTCGAGTCCCGGCATGAGTGGAATTTTTAGCCTCTAAATAGGTTTTTAAAAATTGTCCTTAGCACGGGTTAGTGCATTATATAGAAATAATATAATGACCATAAAATTCACAAAAGAACGAAGAGAAACGAAAGGTCACGGCGTGTCCCTGCTGCTATAAACGGCACCTGACTCGGCATATGCTGATGGACTGGCCTTCAGCGCTGATTTACAGTCAGTGCCAGATTCTACCCCACGAGCGTCACAGACTGCGGTGGGATATAATCATAGGCAATAACAATACTAAATAATTAATATAATACCGTAAAATTTTCTTTATTAGAGTCAAGAAACAGAAGTACAATGTGTCTTAAACAGACGGCTTAAGCATTAAAACACATAATACAGTCCGTTAGCTTTTAGAATATACCTCAAGCTCTAGAGCAGGCTTCGGTTTTCGCCGAAAGCACACGAGTGTAATACTACTTCCTGCTCTGTGGTAAACTTTTCTTCACAATTTTGAAAAGCTACGACAGGTTAAAGCCGCGTTATCACGGTCCGAGTGCGCCATCCGAGTAAACTAATGCTTCTGATTGGCTATTTCGGTGTTGTCACGAAAAACTGACCAATCAGGAGCATTAGTTTCCTCGGATGGCGCATTCGGTCCGAGCGTACTAAGACCGTAAAAACCTGGACTAGGTGTCATATTAGTTCTGATATTTCTATTACACGAATACCTATATCCGATTCTATCCGATAGCAGCCGAGGTATATTCTAAAAGCTAACAGACTGTAGTTAATTGTACATTCAGCTCTGTATCCACATTTTCATTATTGTTTCCTTTTCTTTATTTAAGTAAGAAATCAAGCAAACGAATGCACGCTTAGTCCGAAGATTGTTACGACACAGGAGACTCTGCTAATAAAACGTAAGTCTGATGTTCTGTCGACTCTACCAGCTTGCGGTAGAGAAAAATACATGTCATTCATCTTGATGCCAATAGTAATTCAGTTGTTGTGGATTTTTTTGTTTTATTCCGCTTATTAATTTCACCTTGAAGCGCAGAGGCATGTGAACATCTCAGACATTAAGGTTTCCTCACGATGTTTGCCTTTACAAATGCATTTATAAATACATTTGTGAAGTTAGGTATACCACTCGCTGCCGCCAATGGGCACTTGCCCATTAGCTCAGTTTGGAAGAGCGCTGGCACGGATAACCAGAGGTCGCGGGTCTGAGTCCCGGCATGGGTGAATTTTTTAGCCTATAATAGGTTTTTAAATAAAACTAATTCTAATGTCACTTCATCTGCTCGGATTTGAAGTGAGGTCCTCTTCGGCTCTGTTCTGCGCCCGCCCCGATACGGCGGTCTCGGATGCACTGCGGTACACAAACTTATTAGAAACTTATTTCTTATTGAGATTGAGAGTATTGTAGAGTTAAAACTTTCGTAAGCACAACACACCGCTCTCCCGACTGAGCTAATGGGCGACTTACCGGCATCAGTGAAATTTCGAACCTCTACAATACTGTAGACTTTTAGTCCGGATCTACTTACGGGTGTTGTTATATCGGAAGAGTCCGACCAGGTTTCGCTCCGATTCGCAGAGCTTAATCATGGACTCTTCCGATATAACAACACCCGTAAATAGATCCGGACTAAAAGTCTACAGTATTGTAGAGGTTCGAAATTTCACTGATGCCGGTGAGTCGCCCATTGGCTCAATTGGTAGAGCGCTGGCACGGATAGCCAGAGGTTGCGGGTTCGAATCCCGGCATGGGTGAAATTTTTAGCCTCTAAATAGGTTTTTAAATTTGTCCTTAGCACGGGTTAGTGCATTAAAAATAAAAATAGTATATAATACATCTTCTTCTTCAGGCTATATTAGTCCGCTGCTGGACATAGCCCTCCCCTAATGAGCGCCATAGCGCAAGGTTGTGCCATCATTGGGGGGTAATGCCCATAATCCCCACGCTGGGCATGCGGGTATAATACATAGTAAATTATAAATAAATATGTAGCTCAAAGTTTTGATAGAGCTAAATAGTGCTCTTTCAACTGCTTCTTAAATATACCTTGTGGGACTACCGCATATTTTATTTAACCCCGCGACTTCGTCTCATTATATGTGGTATGATTCGAGAGAGGAGTTGCTGCAGTCAGTGGAAATGAAGGCGATAATTTTAAGCAATCTGGTAGTTAGCCAGTGTCGGCTAGGTCTACCTCACGATGGGCTGGTTGAGAGAGCGGAATGGGAGGTGAAGTGAATGGACTTACTTGGTGATGGTGGATGATGGCTCGCTTTAGCTGTTGGGCAGATGATGAGCGGTGATGGATGAGCTGATGCGTCCAACGGAGAACACTCCTGCACTGTTCACTTATAGTCTAATATTGTTCTTTGAGCTGATAAAGTTAATTAGTCACCAAATGTCTATCACTTCACGAGAATTCGAGCACTTATCACGCGCGTATGTCACCGTGCGAATGTGTGTGCAGATGGATGGAAAATTAGTAGCGAGCGGGCGGCACGAGCGACGGCACCGGAACGAACGAATAATGAATGAATGACCACAGATTCATGATTACGTCGCGCGATCGATTCTCGCGCGAACACAATCACAAGTGGTTTTTATTAGAGAAAATACATCGAATAAAAAATTGTAAAACGTCACGACGTGTGTGATGTTAGCCGAAGGTAGACCGAATGAAGTGAGCCGCAGATCCGCCGCGCCGTTTGCACCAGTGTGAGTGCATGTACTATTGACACGCACACATGGAGTGCGTAAACAATATGACAGCGACATAAACTCACCTTATTGTATGAGCGGCTACGTACACTCACATTTTTTTTTATATGAGCGACTTTATAAACTAACATTTCCTGTACAAGCGGCTTTGTCAACTCACCTTTTTTAATTGTGCGACTATGTAAACTAACATTTCTTATACAAGCGGCTATGTCAACTCACCTGTTTTATATGAGCGACTATATAAACTAACATTTCCTATACAAGCGACTCCATAAACTCACCTTTTTTATATGAGCGACTATGTAAACTAACATTTCCTATACAAACGACTCCATAAACTCACCTGTTTTATATGAGCGACTATATAAACTAACATTTCCTATACAAACGACTCCATAAACTCACCTGTTTTATATGAGCGACTATATAAACTAACATTTCCTATACAAGCGACTCCATAAACTCACCTTTTTTATATGAGCGACTATGTAAACTAACATTTCCTATACAAGCGACTACGTAAACTCACTTTTTCATATCTGCGACTATATAAACTAACATTTCTTATACAAGCGACTCCATAAAATCATCTTTTTTATATGAGCGACTATGTAAACCAACATTTCCTATACAAGCGACTACGTAAACTCACTTTTTTCATATCCGCGACTATATAAACTAACTTTTCCTATACAAGCGGCTATGTCAACTTACCTTTTCTATACGAGCGACTTTATAAACTAACATTTCCTATACAAGCGACTAAGTAAACTCACCTTTTTCATATGAGCGGCGAATGTGCCCTTGTCTTTGTACTCTGTATCGCATATCTTGCACTTCGTCGACTCTTCGTTCTCGGCATAGTGACGCCTGTGACAGAACAAGACAACGAGAATAATTTAATGAGTATTTTTTTCTCCTTCTTCACGTCTAAACGGCTGCGGCTGGAGCGATTAAAATAGAGCTTTATTAAAATTTGGTATGGAGTTAGCTGACACCCCGGATTAATAGTTAGAATATTTTCGGGGCTTAATTGGTAGTCTGAAACCTCATCAGTCGAAGATGCGAACGGGTGCCAGCCATCAGTTTTCTCGTGACCACGATGACTGTAACGTCGTCGAAACGTCGAGGTAAAATAGCAATAAATTACTACGCGATTAAGCCCCGAAAATATTCTTAACTATGTGTACAAGTCGCGAAAGTTTAAAATATGTTATAACCCCGGATTAACACATAGGATACGACGTTTTACTGCGGGAAAATATCTTATTCATAGGCTATAGCATACATAGGCTACATATAACCGTAGACACAACGGGCTGATGATAATATTAATAAATAAATATTCATGGACATATAAAAAGTACCCGGAACCGGCGTGCGTGCTTGCAACGACCTATAAACGTTGACGAAGCGAAGGTGATCTGTCAGGATCGTGACAAGTGGAAGTCCCTGGTCTCTGCCTACCCCTCTGGGATACAGGCGTGAGGTTATGTATGTCATGGACAAATTACACAGATCTCGTTAGCCCCATGCTAAGCAGAACTAAATGACTTGTGTCATAGGTGCTAACTCGACGATACATTTAATACAATAAATACATAGATAACATCCAAGACCCGAGACAAACTAGAAAGGTTCGTTTCCTAGTTTGACCCGGCCCGAACCAGAGACCTTCGGCTTTACAGTCAGCGTTGGTCGTGAAGCGCTCGTGGCCTAGCCGAACCGAGTGATTGGAATCAATCACTTGAGTTAAGCAACAACAGGCGCGGTCAGGTGCAGGATGGATGACCGTCCCGTGACTACCGCTAGTGGCAGTTTTTAGAGCGCTTCCGTGCTTCGCAAGGCACGTTAAGCTGTTGGTGCCGGCTGTCACGTAATGGTAGTCGTTAAGCCAAGTCAGAGGCCTTATGGGCGGCATGATAACTTCTGACAGTAAGGCCCGCCACTGTCTTACAATCCTCCACCAACCCGTACTTGGCTCCCGTGCTGGAGTGCGGCCTAACCTTCCTGCTATGCAGGAAGAGACCCGTGCCCCAGCAGTGGGGACGTACAAGGGTTGATATCGTGCCAAACCGCCGCGCCACCGAGGCCGTGAAATGATGGAGAGACTCACCTGATGTGCCGCTTCAGGAAGGCCTTGGTCGTGAACTGCTCCCCGCAAATATCGCAGCTGCTGATTTGGTCAATGTGATACACCTTGCGGAACTTGTGCCTCTGTTTGGAGCTGCGGGACAAATGGCGAGCTAACTTGATTTCAGATATTGTATGGAATCGGGCGTTACTTTGCGGAAATCCATATTAGCATTAAAAAACTTCCACCCATGTCGGGACTCGAACCCTGTATTACGTACAGACAGCGACATCTGACTGAAGTAATTTGCATCACTTGCAGCCCCCATCCGTACCAGCGCTCTTTCCAACTGAGCTAATGGGCGACTGTAAAGAGGTTCGAAATTTCACTGATACCGGTGAGTCACCCATTAGCTCAGTTGGAAGAGCGCTGGCACGTTGAGCCAGAGGTCGCGGGTTCAAATCCCGGCATGGATGGTATTTTTAGCCTCTAAATAGGTTTTTAAAATTGTCCTCAGCACGGGTTAGTGCATTAAAACGAGTATAATAAGTACGATAGCCACAAATAAGGAAGAAAAAGACGCGTATTATAAAATCTCAACTCACCTGAGCTCACTCCCGCACACGCCCCATTTGAACTGCATGTCATGGCCATGCGTGAGCACTTCCGCCACGTCGGCGAAGGAGTGTTCACACCACACGCACTGGTACAGCACGCGGTGGCGGCCGTAGTGGAAAGCGTACCGGCCGCAAGGGACGTAGGCGTGGCAGGTTAGGCACTCGCGGGTTGACCCGTCTTCGCTCTGTGAGTGGAGAAGTGTTCCAAACACAGGTTTTTATTCGAAAAGTATCCTTAAAATATTTTAATTATTTTTAGACTTTCCGTCGTAAGGTTGTCTGGAAGAAATTGCTATTAGCAACAAGGCCGCCAGTTGTACTTTGTATCTTTACATGTTTTATAATATGTGCTCTGGTGTACAATAAAGAATTTTCTCATCTCATCTTATCTTAATGAGAAAAAATTGCAAACATGTTTGTTCGGTACGCTTAGCGTAGAGGAGTGTTCCAGTGTTTACGTTCGGAAAAAAAATCTGTAATTTAAAATAATAAAATAAATAATTTAACAAAATATATTCGCTCGGAGCGTGTTATAAGATTTTCATTCGAAAAACAACCTTAATTTTTTTTATCTGCAAATTTTGCAAACTAATAAATGAGCGCGTCGTGAGTGTAGAAATGTTCCAGCGTTTTCATTCGAAAAATAAAACCTTAAAATATTTAAATTGGAAAATTTTACGATAAACATGCGCGTTGAGGGCGGAGAGGTGTGCCAGTGTCTTCATTCGGAAAAAAAAACTTCATTTTAAGTAAAAAAATGTACGATTTAAAAAAAATATTCGCTCTGAGAGCGGAGAAGTGTTCCAGTGAATTCATTCGAAAAATGACCATAAAAATGAACAAATTTGTGATACAAAAAGGCATTCGCTCGGAGAGTGGAGAAGCGTTCTAGTGTTTTCTTTCCAAAAAAACCTAATAACAATTTCGAAATGCAAATGTTAAAAATATCATTCGCTCGGAGAATGGCGAAATGTTGCAGTGTTTTCATTCGAAAAAAGCTTAAAAAAAAACATTCGCTCGGAGAGTGGAGATTATTTAAGCTGCCTCTGAATAGTGTTTTAGGGGAAACGTGATTTTATAAATAAGGCCAGTTTTTCACGGTCTTAGTACGCTCGGACCGAGTGCGCCATCCGAGTAACCTATGGCTTCTGGTTGGACGGTTTTTCGTGACAACACCAAAATAGCCAATCAGAAGCATTAGTTTACTCGGATGGCGCACTCGGTCCGAGTCCACTAAGACCATGAAAACGCGGCTTAAGACTGGTCATTTTAGGATCTAGCAACCGTACCTCCGTATGAGTGGCAGTCCGATGATGTTCAAGTTCTAGTTCAGAATTGAATCCCACTATGCAATCCGTACACTTGAATTTCGAAGCGACATATTGAGACTCCTCGGACATTTTTTTTCGATAGCACAACATTTCTTTCTGCGACATCACTATTACCTGAAATATTGAAGACAATGCACCTGAAGGGGTGTTAGCCCGGAACAATGGACTCGGAAGCGAAGCGAGTGAGTCAGGTTCAATCACCAGTGTGGGCATGTACCTATGACTTGGCTTATTTTGAAAGTTAGGTATGTATGTTAGGTATGTATGTTAAGTCCCTTAAATCCCTGAAGATATTATTAAGCTTGCCTTAAACGAGGTTCAAAAAATGTGTTAAGTACCTACACTTAAAATACATTACCTTGAAATTCTTTTTATATTCCTCGGTGAGTGTAGCTAAAAACGACTGATATATCTCTGCTCTTGTTGGCAAATCCTTTTCCTGATCTGATTCTGCAGATTTTGTTGTCGGCAATTCCATTTGTCCATCAGGTTTTGCGGTTTCTGTCGTTTGAAATTCCATTTCTTTATTCGATTCTGTAGCTTGCTCAACATTGTTCGGTATATTAGAATGTTTTTCATTCAAAGTTTCAGTATTTGCTTTTCTAAATTTCACTGGAATCTTCTGTTTTGTTACAACTTTTTGGCCATTTAAAAAGATTTTTTGCAACTCCCCTTTGAATTTTATAACCAGCTCAGGAGACAATTTCGCCAATTTATTGACCACGGTCCTAGGGATCCGTGGCTTCTGTCGTTGTTTAGGCATTTGATTCGGTATCATAATTGTTTTAATTTTTGGCGCACCAATTTTTTGATACACTGGTTCTATATACACTTTCTGAAGAGGTTTAGACACAGGCTTGTTTGATACGCTCTGCAACGGTGATGAAACAACATCACCTAGTATGATAGGTGATGGAAACGGAGTTTCTAAACTGACTTCATATTTCATACGGTTGAGAGGTTCATCATATGTGTCTACATCGGATTCCCGTTTCATGCAACAGGGATCAAGTTGCTGATTTTTGCGACATGGATTTGCATCAGATTCCAGTTTTACAACACAAAAATCATCAATGGAGGCTCCTTTGTAAGTGTATTTGTAGTCAAAATCAGTTTTCAGAGCAGTACTGAGTTTTGAGTGGGACTTTGTTCGCAGGTCTTCCTCATTATAAGACTGAAAGTTAGAAATTATGAAAAATTTACAATGCCCGGGTTGGGCGAAGGAAACCATTGTGAGGAGACCTAAGTACATGAGGTGTCCAAACGCCTCAGCGCTTGAAATTGCCAATCATTAGTAGGCACACATTGTAATTAAGCCCATACACTATCACTAAGAGAAAGCCTGTGTCCTGAAATGGGAAGTTTATAGGCCACAAAAAAACTGCAGCCTTTCTAACTGCCATACACATTCTTTTTGGGACAGAGTATGAGTTTGATCAACTCGCGTCCCACTTGAATTAGCAATTTGAACACTTCTGGTACTCAGGTTTCCTCAAAATGTTTTCCTTCACTTAGATAGAAAACAAAGCTTACCTTGGGATCCAAGAATTGATAAGAAATCAAGAAATCTTTAGCTGTCGAGGCCATTCTCTGGAACTGCATGCATTTCCTGAGTGTGTTCCTACATTCCCAACATATTTGTACCTCAGGGAGCTGCAAATAAATTGATGGAATGCTTTTTTAGGAAAAAATCATATAAGTATGTTAGGTCACGGATGTAAATAAGGTTTGTATTTCCAGTTACTTACGTTGAATTTGTTGTCTGGTATAAGCAAATTGTAAAAGAATTCCAAATTTTGGAGTGTATGCAACTTTCTGTCAACACTCAAGCACGCTGTACAAATTTTTTCCATTATTTAGCTAGGCTTTCTAACGTAAGTTAAGTAAGAAAAATTCATTCATTAGTGCACGTATGTAATTCAATCGTCTCATTTTATATTTATTTAGTATATTCAAAGAGTATATATGTTTATTGGTTAGATACTCTTTGTTTATCTAAAAAAAAATACCTCAGCTGACTGACAGACTCAGACAGACCACTCAGACCACAGAGCATATAAACCACAGAGCGTATAAACACTACGTTTTAAGAGACGGGACCTCCCTATATGCTTTTGTAATGAGTTTAGCCCCGTTAGCAATACCAACCAATAGAGCAAAAATGCAATGTCAAAAGTGCTACCAACATAACAACTTGTCTGTGCATTAGGGACGTCCACTTACATTGGTACTACATTTATCGATATCGATTAATTTTCATCCAGGGGCTCCGCAGTTAGCCTAATAAAATTAATAAAAATCAATGTTTTCAATAAAACGACAAATGAAATTAGTATTTTATTATTGATTATCAAATCACAATAATTGTGGTCAAGGTCTATTGAATTTATTTCAGCAGCTATTTGGTTTTTCCTTAGAGGTGTCCAATCTGAGCGAACTTCATCAATCGGTGGTTTGGATTCAGGTGCTGAAATCGTCAAAAAAAGTTAAGTTGAGTCGTTATTGATTATTAATTTGTTGGTAAACTATGCTACTTACCGCGATAGTTCTGATAAATATGCTGAGATTCCAGGCCACAATAATTGTGGTCAAACCCTACTGGACCAATAGCAACTGCTTATATTTTGGCTGCTGTACAAGGTGCTGAAAATGATAACACTTTGTAATTTATCAAAGTAAACAAACTCTAGTTACAAAAAACTTCAGCGATACATGAAAAGTCTACGTACCAGAGTTGTTTTGTGAAGCTCGACAACTAATAGGTTTTTGTGTAGCTGAATCTGAAAATAAACAATTGCAAGAATAGTCCGAAAAAAAAATAGTTTGTTCCTGTTTACCACATAACTGCATAATTGACTATGTAACTATCAAATACTCAATCAGAACCATCTACCAGCCGCCAAGAAAGATACACCAATTCATGCGAAGTGTCAAGCACAGGATTCCCTTACAAGAGGCAGGAGTATACAAGCTTGACTGTGAATGTGGTTCCTCGTACATTGGTCAAACGAAGCGTACCATAGCTGAGCGGGTGAAGGAACATATCGCTGATGTGAAACATAAGCGCTCTGGTAGATCTGCAGTCAGCGAGCATACACTTAGCGGTTCCAACCACTTTATACATTTCGATAAAGTTAAAGTTCTAGCCCGAGAAGACCGTTTCTTCCCTAGAATGATACGTGAGGCAATAGAGATCCGCCGGCATCCAAATTTTAATAGAGATCGTGGTTGGAACATACCGGTAGCATGGGAACCAGTGCTTAAGTGCATGAGACCCCCTTGCTAGAAGTGTGACTGTAGAATAAATAATAAAAAATCAATTTAATTTCAATTAATAATGTTCATATAAAGTAATTAGTTTATAAATTTAATTTTAACTTCAATTACTAATAATCAATATTGTTGACTTTATATAAAAAAAAAAATAATTGGTTTGTCTATTTTGGAACGTAACTTCATAATTAACTTTTGTAATTTTTGCCGAGGGTAGTAAACTAACCGTTAATGATTTCTAAAAGACACCTGTCACCTCAGTCATCCGGGACCACGGCACCTGAAAAAGTGCCGAAACGTTGGAAAATTGTAAAAATGTAATAAACGAGCATAAATCCGTATAAAAACAGTTTTAATTATGTCTACTGCTCGTGTTAACCTTAGAAAATACTATACAGACCAGTACGGACTGGAAATCGCCAACAAAATTCGCCGTTTAGAATCTTTGAAGACCAAGCGCGCAAGAACTGTTACCAGCCTACATTTCTTGAAGAGATGCCGAGACCACTATCTCTTACCTACGTGTGTCAAAATATCACCTAAAAAGGACATCGTGGGGAGCGCCAAGATTCTAAATAAGGCAAGTCAAAAACTGTTAGTCATACTCATTCGGCAACGACGTCATGAACAGGCAACCGTCAGCGATCAAATTCGAGATCTGTCTAATTGGCTTCAAACACAATTGCAAGCTTTCGATTTTGCTTACTGCATTGAAATTTTGGATAAAAGAGAGGGACACCAAATTACTAAGTGCAAAGAGAAGCAAATCAAAAAATATGAACGGCTTCAGTCGAAATCGAACGCAGCGGTACAAACCAATTTTCGGAACGCACCCGTAGCAGTTGTCAATTTATCAAAACAAGCCCTAGACGAACAAACCGAAAGGGTCCTTCAAAAAGGTCTGAATTTTGCTGTAGCACCGCGGGTTATCCCTTACGGAAAGATTATTGGCAGTATTGATGAGTGTCTGTGGAAAAACAATGTGCTAAGTGAGGATTTGGAAGGAATACGCCAGGATATCTCATCCGTTTTGCGTCGATGTAAACCTCCAAAACCCAACCTTCAACGCGATGAATACATTGCACTTAAGACCTTGCATGATAACCCAGAACTAACGGTACTTCGAGCGGATAAGGGAAATGCCACCGTGGTTATGGATACATCAGATTACAACGCCAAAATTCAATCATTACTATCGGACGAAAGCACATACCAAAAGGTCAAACGAGATCCTACGACCCGTTTTCTTAAGAAAACCAAAGAACTTATTGAAAAACACTCCGAATGGCTTAGTCTGGATGTTACCAACCTTCTACCAGGGACAGCAAAACCTCCTAAACTGTATGGACTACCGAAAATTCACAAGACGGGGGCTCCACTGCGTCCTATTGTCAGCCAAATTGGTGCCCCTACCTACAAACTAGCCCAACACCTGACGCAAGTCCTGTCACCGCTGAGGGGGAACACTGAAGCCCACGTCAAGGATTCCTACCACTTCACTAGTCAAATTGATGACCTACATTTGACTAGTGAAGAAACAATGGTGAGTTTCGATGTTAAATCCTTGTTTACTTGTCTTCCAATACAGGATTGCATTGAGATTGTTAAGAGAAGGCTCAATGAACATGATTTGCCTGTGGAATATGCAGAGCTGTTAGATCACTGCCTAACAACTGGCTACTTGGTATGGAATGGTGAGTTTTACATGCAGGTAGACGGGGTAGCCATGGGTTCCCCTGTTTCTCCCGTTGTAGCCGATATTTTCATGGAAGACTTCGAGGAGCGAGCCCTGCGAACTGCTCCCGTCCCACCAAGGTTCTATAAGCGATATGTCGATGACACTTTTGCTATATTACCTACTAGTGGAATAACGGCTTTCTTAGACCACCTTAACTCTATAAACAACAAGATCCAGTTTACAATGGAGTTAGAAGCAGATTGTTCTTTAGCTTTCTTAGATGTTTTAGTCATCAGGAATCCAAATGGAACCTTAGGACATACAGTTTATAGGAAAAAGACCCACACTGATAGGTACCTAAACGGTGAGTCTCACCATCACCCGTGTCAGTTGTCTACCGTTGGAAAATCTCTGTTACAGAGGGCACACCGAATCTGCGACAAGGACCATCTACCTGCGGAACTCCAGCATGTCAAACGAGTACTTCGTGCAAACAAGCTGCAAGTTCAGCGTGTCCGTCGCGGAGGACGTGTCAAACCGGACACAGTCGAGCGAGTTCCAGCCTACCTGCCTTTCGTGAGAGGAGTGACTGACAAAATTGGGAGTATTTTGAAACGCGCCTCAATCAGAACCATCTACCAGCCGCCAAGAAAGATACACCAATTCATGCGAAGTGTCAAGCACAGGATTCCCTTACAAGAGGCAGGAGTATACAAGCTTGACTGTGAATGTGGTTCCTCGTACATTGGTCAAACGAAGCGTACCATAGCTGAGCGGGTGAAGGAACATATCGCTGATGTGAAACATAAGCGCTCTGGTAGATCTGCAGTCAGCGAGCATACACTTAGCGGTTCCAACCACTTTATACATTTCGATAAAGTTAAAGTTCTAGCCCGAGAAGACCGTTTCTTCCCTAGAATGATACGTGAGGCAATAGAGATCCGCCGGCATCCAAATTTTAATAGAGATCGTGGTTGGAACATACCGGTAGCATGGGAACCAGTGCTTAAGTGCATGAGACCCCCTTGCTAGAAGTGTGACTGTAGAATAAATAATAAAAAATCAATTTAATTTCAATTAATAATGTTCATATAAAGTAATTAGTTTATAAATTTAATTTTAACTTCAATTACTAATAATCAATATTGTTGACTTTATATAAAAAAAAAAATAATTGGTTTGTCTATTTTGGAACGTAACTTCATAATTAACTTTTGTAATTTTTGCCGAGGGTAGTAAACTAACCGTTAATGATTTCTAAAAGACACCTGTCACCTCAGTCATCCGGGACCACGGCACCTGAAAAAGTGCCGAAACGTTGGAAAATTGTAAAAATGTAATAAACGAGCATAAATCCGTATAAAAACAGTTTTAATTATATCAAATACATTTTTATAAAAAAATATTTTAAGTTAAAAATTAGTAAAAAAAATATTTTAGTAATTCCAATCACTAACCAGTTTCAAGTGATGCGACGTGGCTACGTGGTAAGGAAACTCAGCTAGTAAGTAATCAGGAAGAGGAGGCGCATTTATAAGTAGAGAAGATACAGCCCTGTAAAAAAATGTTTATCAAAGTATGTCATTTACGTATTAAGACGTAATAATAATATTGCGTTCTAAATGACGGAGCAAAATATATTCAAATGTTCGACGTAAAGCAAGGCGTATTTTGTGTTTTATTACATAATTATGAAATGTAGTAAGTGTTACATTATAAGTTTATAACACAACTCACCATTTCTTTAATCGGCTTCCTTTTAAAATAGTTGTAAAAATCTTTCGGCCGGAAATGATCTCTACAAACATATTTATGTTGGTGGAGTTTTTCGATGGGGATATACGATATAAGATCTTCCACAATTTTCACCCATTGTCTGCATCAAAAAAAAAAAACAACATTCAATGCAGCCACTAATAGTGCATCGTTGAAACATTGTTATGGCTTACAGCAATTCACCCGTCATACACTGAGTAGTAATTCTGACCAAGGTACTTATCAGATATTTTGTTATCGATATTGAATATGTGTATGGCACATCACTATGACATTGAAACATCTGAGTATTTTTCTCATAGTATATTAATTACGTTATTTAACATAATTTATGATCTTGCTCTTGTGCAAGATGACAAAAACTGTAGCCAGAAATACTTACCGGTCTTCATCCCTAGGAAATTTACCCATAAACTTTCTTTTGGTACCCTTTGACCGGCTGCATCTTATTTTACAAATGGCACAAGTTCGACACCATCCGATCAATGCCATTATTAAAAGAAAATCACTAAACACTGTACAACAAGCAAGATACACACAGCTAGATATTGAACAAACTTAAAACAAAAATTTTAACTAGAAAACGTTCTAATATGTGCCGCGTTCCGCCATATTTGTTATGTTTTCAGTTTGACATTGACAGCAAAGAAAGAGTAAGTAGTATTAAAGAGTGAGACAAAAATATGTCCGCCATTAAAACGGGGCTAAATGCGAACAAAAATTTCAAAGTTCCTACTTGCGCTAGGCTGATATAAACACTACCTACGTTTAAAAAACATGACAGACTCGGCCACACAAAATATGTGGGCAACGTAGATAGTTTACTCCCTCTACGGTGGGCAATGATTTCCCACAGACTAAAAGAGCCCAGTCAGTCCTACACTACACACGTGGTCATACAGTCCTACCGCGGTATACACTGCTACTACTACACTACATGGATCATTTGGCTCGTGGTCAAAATCAGAACTAACGTAAAGTTCGCTGTGTCCCATAACACAATGAAAAAAATAAGGTATAAGAGTTAAGGAATAAAGAACAAGGAATAAGGAATAGCACAGAAATCAAAACACAATAGGCGATAGGCTACAATATTCAACCAATCACACAATATTCAACCAACCAATCAACTTTGAACGAACTCGGAAACCGAAAGAAAGGTTATGTGGACTCACGACACTTCGTTGAAAAAATTCCCTGCGATTGGCTGGCTATAAGAAATAAGAAACAAATTCCCACCGTGACGGAAATTTTATTCTTATTTATTATTCCTTATTTTTGAATTATGAATTGATTAACGGTGCTGGATTCCGCTATTCCTTATTCCTTGTTCCTTATTCCTTATCTCTTATAGCTTATTTTTTTCATTGTGTAATGGGCTTAAGTGTTAACATTGCACGCCACAACGGTGTTACCAAATCGCCAAAAAAAATTTGATAGGTGTTTCTGATATTGAAGTTTTACGAAAAACGATTCATGGATTTTACACAATGAAAAAAGTAATACTATCAATAAACAAAATACTTCATGAATGAAAGACATTGGATTTGAAGGCAGCCGCGAAATTCTAAGCTTCAAAAAGATTGGTTTCCTATTTAGGAAAATAAAAAGTAACAGAAAGGTTTAAACTAGAAGAAATTATATAAGTGCGTGGCGTGCTCATTATCTACAGGCCGTAAAGCAAAATGAAGAGAAATTTTACCCGTAGTCTCAATACAGATATACTAAAAACACTTGCTGTTTAGATATTGTAGAGAATCAAGCGTTACTTTACGGAAATCCATAATAGCATTAAAATGTGAAAATTACTTTGCTAAATTCCACCAAAATCCCACAAGCACCATGCGGTTAATAAATAAAATAAAATAAAGCTTATTTGCCAGTAAAAAAAAGATTTTAAGATTAAAATAGGTGCAAATTAGTTTATACATTTTAATTTTATTAAAAAAAAACTATATTACCGTGTGAGAATTCCAATAGATAACATTTTAACAGTTATTATTAGTTAATTAAATTATTATGATGCATATCGTTAAATAGAGTTCTTAGTTTAAATTAATAGAATCAGGAGTCTGTATTCATGAAACTACTTTTAAATAACTACGCTGCAGTACTGTCGTAAGTTTTGTCTTTCAAATAATTGCGAAATATTATTTTGGCATTTCAAATCCCACACAATTTCGAATCCCACACTCCTTAGAGGTAGAATTGTATAGATGTGGAATAAGGAATCTGGCAAATTGCTTACTAAAGACCATCATTAGGGAGGGTATGAGCAATAGGTGGTCGCACCGTTTTGGTCTGGTTTTGGGGTCTGATGATCTTACCATAATCCTATGGCCAGCCCTTATTATTTTATAAATGAATTGTCTTCGAACGCTTAGCACCTGAGCATCGAAAAACAGACTGGTAGTAGGGTACCCAAAAGACTTCCTATATTACTGTATTATGTTAATATATTACTTTGTCTGTACTACTTACAGAGCTGCAAAGTAGGTAGGCGGGGCTGCAAGTGTCTTCAGCCAGATGTCGCTGCCTGTAAGTAATAGGTACAGAGAGTATTGTAAAGAGGTTTGAAATTTCACTGATGCAATAGCACGGGTTGGTGCAATAAAATGAATATAATCAGGATAATTATGTTTTGGTATCTTTGTTTTCTGATGACTTTACTATAATTTATGATCAACATGAACATCGTCTAGAGGTTGTATGGTATCAAAATCTTCACTATCTTCATCGTTGGTATCATTATTATCATCACTATTTTCATCGCTGTCTGACCAGGATTTTATGATGATAAGACCCTTGACAAGGGAACAACAATTGCGCCATTCATGGACAGGTAGGACTTTTTAACCTTCTAAGGCCCAATGTCCTCAAGTGATCACAAAACTACTGTCATTTTCAAGGTCGGGCCTTACGAGATTAAATGCCTTTTCCGCCATTTTCGGAATTTCGTTTTAGTTCCGAATTTGACCAAGTGCCAAATGATCCTTTTAGCACTGTAATGTACAGAAATCGAGGGCGGAGGACACAGAACAATTAGGTATTTTTATTTTTTATAAACTGATGGCAAATATGCTCTGTGGCAACAAAATAAATATGGCAGCGGGCGACTGAGTGATTTTCGCGATTTTCGTTTGTTTTGTTTTGTTGGCAAACACAGTTGTTTTTCGGGATTTTTAGCATAGTGAAGTCGTATAAAATGGAACGAATTTGCACAGCGTGCCTGAGCGTAGACAGAAAACTTTATAAACTCGAAGATTTGCAATTATTCTACGATTTACTCATACCATACACAGAATTCAATGTAAGTTCAATTCAATTCGGACTCAGTGCACTGATTGTCCAGTACAACTTCGCCAATATCACGTGTTAGACAAGACTATAGCCAATCACAAGCGAACTTATTATGATGACATTTTGTTTATATTTATTCATAACAAATCAATGTTCATTTATTTGCAGCTCCCAGAGGTACAAATCTGTTGGGAATGCAGAAACACACTCAGAAAATGTAGTCAGTTCCAGAGAATCGCATTGACTGCTAGGGATTTGTTAATTTCCTACTGTCTGGATCCCCATGTAAGTTTAGCTTAGCTTTCCTTACCTTTTTAGATTGTCACATCATCTGAATCAAAATCCCCTGTAGCCCCCAACTTTACCCATCAACCGAAACCTAACTGCAAAGTAGGTACTCGGGACTGCAAAGTGATGCAAATTATTTCAACCAGATGTCGCTGCCTGTATGTATTACAGAGAATATTGTAAGGATCGAAATTTCACTGATGCCTGATTCATAATTAACTTTTGTAATTTTTGCCGAGGGTAGTAAGCTAACAGTTAATGCTTTCAAAAAGACGCCTATCACCTCAGTCATCCGAGACCACGGCACCTGTAAAACTGCTGAAACATTGGAAAATTGTAAAAATTATAATAAATGTGAAAGTGAAATCCGTGTAAAAACAGTTTTAATTATTCACTGATGCCGTTAGTCGCCAATTAGCTCAGTTGGGAGAACGCTGGCACGGTTAGCCAGAGGTCGCGGGTTTGAGTTCCGTCATGGGTGGAATTTTTAGCCTCCAAATAGATTTTTAAAATATTTCTTCACTTCCAGTCTTTTGATGAACAAGATCTGCTGTCACAGTCACACTCAGCGCTTCACACCTCACTGCGAACCAAAATTGACTACAACTATATTTACGAAGGAAATTCAGAAAGTCCTGCATGCATAAAACAGGAATCTGACGCAGAGGAAACTTTTCAAGCACCCCTTAACCACGTCAAGTTGGAAGGCAGTTTCGTCACTGCGTCTCCACTGCCAATACTGACAGACAATGACGTATCATCACCGCTACCAAGCCTAACAAAGGACCCACTGTGTGACGGTCCGCAGAGGGTGGTTATACATCCGGAGCCACAATTTGAAGTACCGTTAAAACCTAATCTGAAGGTGGTGCCGTCCGTTCAAGTGCCTAAAGAATTGGTGAAGCAACTGCAAGAATCCACTCTACACGGGTCAAGTAAGGGCGTTATAAAGCTAACAAAATTGTCTCCGGACCAGATAGAACTCTTGAAAGGTCAGACGTCTTTGAAGGTGAAAATTAGCGACACAAAGCCCCAGAGGCTTGTATTGGTTAACCCAAAACACGGGTCGAAGCGTAATGCTAAGAAAACACTAGTAGAGACTTTGCAAAGAGTAAAATGTGCCAAATTGCTGAAGAAGGTGAAGAAAACTGCACCAACCGATGAAGAAACGGCCATACCGACAACAGCAGAAATATACCAGTCGTTTTTGGCTACACTCAGTGAGGAATACAAAAAGAATTTTAAGGTAATCCTTCCTACTATATCTATCTTCTTCTTCAGGAAGTGGACATTCATAGTAGTCCACTGCTGGACATAGCCCTCCCCTAATGAGCGCCATAGCGCAAGGTTGTGCCATCATTCGGGGGTAATGCCCATAATCCCCACGCTGGGCATGCGGGTTGGGGATCGCAGTTCGGTGGAATTGTACTGCAGGGGGCGCTGCTGCCCACCCCCCGGTTTGTGTCCCTTAGTCGCCTTTTACGACACCCGCGGTAGGAATTGGGTTGGTGCTATTCTCTAGGCCGACACCACGAACGCCGGTTCTGGGTGAAATGCTGTCCTTTTCTATTTGGTCGAAATTTGTGCGCCTGGGACGTCACTTACCGGCTCCTCCACTCGCATTCGCTCGAATATCACATGTCTATCACTCCATCAAATGTTTCAGGTAATTGTGATGTCAGAAGAGGAATTGGCGATACGGCGAGAAGAGATGTCCAAAGAGCCCCAGTATGTCAACTCGGAGTACAAATGCACAGACTGCATAGTAGGGTACTACTCTGCACAGCAGTTAGAGGATCATCGGAGCGCCAAACATACAGAGGTTTGTACTATGTACTTACGTGTAAAATATTTCTTTGTGTTTAGTAAAGTAAAGGATGATATACTATACAGGGCGTCCCACGGCTATGCCACATCGAGGGTGAGTACCTTTAATATTGTAGATGGAACATTTTACTGAAAGAAGACATTATTTTAATTTAAAAAACAATCTAAACTGCATTCTTTGATTTAAAAACCTTAGATTTCTAAAATATCGCGCTACACGAGAAAAAAAATACCCTGTAGCTTTATCACACCGATCGGAAGGCTTCATCATAAGGATTATTATTTGCTAAATAGCATACTATCAGAAATAAAAGGAAGACCGTAAATTTTAACATTTTTAATACAAAATTAATCAATTTATTAAATGCTCAAAATGAGTCCCCGCCTGTTGAATACAAAGTCGCACTCTTTTGATTATTTCACTCCCTGTCGATCTTTTGATCTTGTTGTGGTGGATATTCAGGATAATACGTCTAAGTTCTGTTTGTAGCTCATAGACACTTTCATACTGGTTCTTGTAAACTAAACTTTTTACATAACCCCATAAAAAAATCTAACGGCGTTAGATTTGTCCCGATCCAGGGACGATAGTATTCGTTGTCCCTTGTTCTATAACTGTTATGAGCCGGAGCCCCATCTTGCTGAAAAATAAGGTTTTGTCGTTCTGCAACCGGAAGATTATTTATCTCATTTCTTAAAAAAAGTATTTTGCTTTTCGAAATTCCGATTACTTCTTCACCTTCCCTCACTGAACTTTTAGGATTTGCCTCAAAGTAAATCAAAATGTCGAGTTTATCGTCAGTATTTATCATTTGGTGCCGCGGTTGTGGTGCGCCATGATCGAAACGTCCCAAATTTAGCAGATTATCCAACAGCCGTTTCATAATAAATCGAGATGGTGTATTTCTATCAGGATATCTTTCACGGTGCCATTGTAAGGCTTCTGTTATGTTTTTGTGGTTCAAAAATTATGCTTCCGTTAAATAAAAATTATTTTGATACGCCATGGTTATGTAAAAAATCACAATACAATGCAAAAATCCAACAATGAAAATCACAGAAACAAAAGAATAAAAGTTCGAAAATAGAACAAATTATTGAACTAATTCTTTATAATCAGCCAGCTGCATTGCGATGGGCAAAATAATTTACGCGTGTTTCGGCTCAGGCTACGGCTCGATTTGTTGCATACAACCAGGTACCACTAATTACGTGTCTCTTTATCATTTTATCATGCACTTAAATTATAAAAGATAAAGATAAAGAAAATTTATTTCAGGTTCGTACACAATCACACAATTAATTACCGTGTAATTATTTAAAAATCTATGAATGCAGTTTAGATTGTTTTTGAAATTAAAATAATGTCTTGTTTATACTATTTTTATTTTAAATGCACTAACCCGTGCTAAGGAACAAATTTAAAAACCTATTTAGAGGCTTTTTGCTTAAGTCAGATGTTGCTGCCTGTACGTAATACAGGGAATAGTGTAAAGAGTTTCGAAATATCACTGATGCCGTGAGTCACCCATTAGCTCAGTTGGAAGAGCGCTGGCACGGTTTTTTTTTTGTCTAGGTACTGCTCGTGTTAACCTTAGAAAATACTAGGAACTGCCACTATTTATCGTGTGGCAACTTTTAAGTCAGTTCTATTAAAAAAACCGGCCAAGTGCGAGTCAGACTCGCGCACCGAGGGTTCCGTACAAACCTGTATTATAGACCTGAGTATTTGGTATGAATTTCAATTTAATACCCCTACGCGTTTATGAGGAAATGGGTAGTAAGTTTAAAATTATTAAAAAAAAATATATTATGTGATGTAACTAAAAATTTATGGTTTTCGTAATTTTTCCTTTATCTATGCTATAAGACGTTGCTTCGTACAAAATTTCAAGATTCTGAGTTCACGGGAAGCACCCTGTAGGTTTTGATTCCCTTGCAAGTGTCGAAAATTTGCGGCATAAACGGCTGTATCTTTTGATTGCGTTGGCTTAGACGTTTGATTTTTTCACAGCTTCAAGGGACAGTAGACTTGAGTAATTGATATAAATTTCAGCTTCATACCTCCACGCGTTCCTGAGAAAAAGGGTCTTGACAGACGGACGGACGGACGGACAGACGGACAACAAAGTGATCCTATAAGGGTTCCGTTTTTTCCTTTTGAGGTACGGAACCCTAAAAATGGAGTAGTTCAATTTAATAAAATACTTTAAGATTACACTATTTCTATTTTTAATGCACTAACCCGTGCTAAGGAACAAATTTAAAAACCTATTTAGAGGCTAAAAATTTCACCCATGCCGGGATTCGAACCCGCAACCTCTGGCTATCCGTACCAGATGTGTCGTACTTTAAGATGTTAAAAATTATATAAAAAATAAATTTGATATTAAAATTAATAATGTACAATTAATTCGTCGTCATATAGTCTAAACGTAAGTATCTAAATATAAAAATGTCCTAGTGTCCACGTAGCTTACTGGGCTAAAATATTTGTCATTTTTGTTTTCTGTTTTTTCTTTTTTTTCTGGCACGGTTAGCCAGAGGTCGCGGGCTCGGGTCCCGGCGTGGGTGGAATTTTCAGCCTCTAAACGGGTTTTTAAGACTCGCTTTTGTAATGTGATTTGTGTGATGAGACGCCCCCCTCTGCCCCCCAGAGCGTGGAGCAGCGGCGGACTCGAACCTACGTCACACCGTCGACCCGCCAATGCTCAGTCTGTCGCACCTTCGTGCCGGCCGACCGTTTCGCGTTCCACTACGGACGCCACCGCGTCCTCTACCAGTGCGTGTTGTGCGACCGAGTGGTCGCGGACGCGGGGAAGGTGCGGGCGCACAGCCGCGGTCACAAGGCCGCGGTCAAGACGGCTTACGGGTGCGGCGTATGCGGAAGGAAGTTTAGGTCAGTGTAATATATTCTTCTATCTTCTGTAATATAAAAATGAATCGCTGAATATGTTGGTAAGCGCAAATCTCGAGATCAGCTGAACAGATTTCGCTGATTCTTTTTTTAGCACATTCCTTGAAGTACGAGGATGGTTCTTACGGAGAGAAAAATTAAAGAATCGACTGTTAGGCGGTACGAAGTTCGCTGGGTCAGCTAGTCTTCTCTATAATATAAAAATTAATCACTGAATGTGTTGGTAAGCGCAAATCTCGAGAGCAGCTGAACCGATTTCGCTGATTCTTTTTTTACAATATTCCTTGCAGTACGAGGATGGTTCTTACGGAGAGAGAAATAAAAAAATATTAAAGAATCAACTGCTAGGCGGTACGAAGTTCGCTGGGTCAACTAGTTATTAGATAAAATTAAATTGTCCTACAGTAAGTGTCGCCGCACACGGGCCACACGCGACAGCCACAAACGCCGCCACGAGAAGCTAGAAGCGGCTACAAAGGTAGCTGAAGCGCGCGACAGCCACTTGTGGCCGGTGGTCGACACTTGCGGTCGGTGGCTGCTACTTTTTTTAACCCTTGCGTGGCGTGCAGTATCATAATGGACTCTGACGAAGAAGGTTTAATTGCGCTACTTTTGATAAAAAGACGTCGTCGTAGAAGACGAAACCGTAGTTATTGGATACCTACTTCCAGTTTTAACGAATGTACACAAATGCAACGAACATTTCGATAATCTTCTAAACCATTCTAAAAAGTTTTTCAAACATTTTCGTTTAAATATAGGTACGTTTTGGGAACTACATGCTTTATTATATGCTGGATTAAAGCACCACGACACCAACATGCGGAAAAGCATCGCACCTGCGGAAAGACTAGCTATTACATTAAGGTAAGTTTCACAATAATTTCATTTAACAATTCGCAGATTTCTTCCTAGGCCTTCACTTTTTCTCCTCTATTACTATAACTATCACGTTTTGAATCCCAAATCTCAGGTCGGGATTGTATCCCTGATATAAATAATTATATATCCATATTTATCTACCTATATGAACCACATACTACCGTACCATGCGTTACCGTCGACTTTACAGCACAGGTTAACTGAGGCAAAGGAGAGGGGGGCGTGGAATCGCGTGAGTGGCGTGTGGCGGCTTTTTGTGTCGACGTTTAGTGGCCGGTGCGAGCCACAAGAAGCAAGCTGCGACGATTTGTAGCGTGTGGCCGCCACCGGCGCCAACCGTGTGCGGCGAGTCCATATAAAATGTATGAAAATTACAGGAAATATGCCAGTGGCGGCGTTTTGTGGTTGTGGCCGGTGGCCCGTGTGCGGTGACCCTATCTTAATGGGAATTTATGAACTTCAAAACATTCATTACAATGATTACAGGTAGATAGATAGATAGATAGATAGATAGATAGAGATCACTTTATTACACAACCAGACAAAAAATAAAGAAATGCAACCATGATTTCCTAAATGCATACTTTTATATCAACCCTCGTATGTCCCCACTGCTGGGGCACGGGTCTCTTCCTGCATCCCAGGAAGGTTAGGCCATACTCCACCACGGGGGCCAAGTCCGGGTTGGTGGAGGATTGTAAGACAGTGGCGGGCCATACTGTGTTTACTTGCATTAAAGAAATTACGTAGATATTACTAACAGCGAGGATGTTATACTAGAATAATATTGTTACGGGCTAGGGTTCTGGATTTGGATGTAAAACACCAATGACAACTTCTTAGGATTTATTCACGCAGGGTCTGGTCTGCAGGTCTTCACGACACTAAGTCCACACGTAGATTCCAATCGAAGTCCAATAGTATCGCTGAGGTAGTAGGTTATCGCTCGTATCGCAGGTATGTTCCCTCGAAGTTCACTCTTCGCTATTCCAAACGGAACTGACAGCGCGCCGCGGCGACCGCTATTTATATCCGCCGGCAAGGGTTCTAGAACATTCAAGTACGTACCTACACTCGGTGCACGCGGCAACGTCGCTCGAACAGTTTCACGTCAAAGAGTTTTAGAAATAAGACACAACAATCACTTATACTAGAGGCATTAGTGACAGTTTAAAGAGACTTATTTAACAGTATATTAATTACAAATGAAGACAAAAAGGTCTGTGCCTCGGCTTGTAACTAATGTACACTAATACAAATTTTAGCAACCCTTTTCGCCCCCTTAGGGGTTGAATTAAAAAAAATCCGGTGTCTTTCCTAAATACATTATATATAGACCCTCTGTGAAAAATTTCAGCTTCCTAGGTCCAACGGCTCGGGCTGGGCGTTGATGAGTGAGTCAGTCAGTCACGACTTTGAGAGAATTTCATTTGTATAGATTATTCGAATTCACTGTTTGCAATAAAGAATATATAAATCACGTGACTTGTCGCGTCTTGTACCAGTGCGTGTTGTGCGACCTAATATAGTTATCTTATTTCTTTCAAATCTTTGATTATTTCAATAATAATAAATATTCATGGACATACTACACAGATCTCGTCAGCTCTATGCTGAGTACAACTAAATGACTTGTGTTATAGGTGCCAACTCGACGATAGATTTAATACAACAAATACATAGATAACATCCAAGACCCGAGACTAAATAGAAAAGTTCGTTTCCTAGTTTTATCCGGCCGGGGATCGAACCCGAGACCTTTGGTTTTACAGGCAGCGTGCCAAACCGCTGCGCCACCGCTACTTGATACTACTATTGTCACGCCTACTGATCCAATGTCTCTTCCCGCAGCACCAGGCATCGACTGAACACTCACAAGGAGTCCCACCTCTCGGACCAGGGACACTACACCTGCGAGATCTGCGGCAAAGGCTTCACGGCCAAGTGGTCACTGGAGAACCACGTCAAGTGAGTTCGATATCAACCCGTGTATCTCCCCACTGCTGGGGCACGGATCTCTTGCACGGGAGTGACAATGTGGGGCCATAGTAACTGAAACTTAAATTCTTGACTAAAATCATCATCATCAAGCCATTATGTCCCCACCGTGGGGCACGGGTCTCATCCCTTAAAAAGGTATAGGCCATACTCCACCACGGGCGCCAAGTTCGGATTGGTGGGGGATTGTAAGACAGTGGCGGGTCTTACTGTCAGAAGTTATCAAGCCGCCCATGAGGCCTCTGACATGGTTAGCGACTGTCATTACATCCCTTAAGGGTTAAATAAAAAAACGGCGAAACACGTGTTCAATCAATTGTGTTGAAGAGTATTTGTTTTAAGTTTAAAGAAAATTAGACAACATCATACAACATTCTTTATTACCTCCCATACAAATTTTGGCAACCCTTTTCGCCCCCTCAGGGGTTGAATTTCAAAAAATCCGGTCTTATTCCTTGCCTACATTATACATAGACCCTCTTTGCAAAGTTTCAGCTTCCTAGCTCCAACGGCTTGGGCTGGGCGTTGATGAGTGAGTCAGTCAGTCAGGACTATGAATTTTATTTATAAAGACAGATAGGCAGATGCTGGATGCGGCAAGCTGAAGACAGGGCACTATGGCGCTCATTAGAGAAGGGCTATGTCCAGCAGTGGACTAGTATAACCTGACGACGACGACGACATAGATAGATAGATAGATATGAAGATACTATCTCCAAAAAAAATTCCGCAGACGCCACTCCATCAAGAAGGAGCCAGTGAAGTGCGATATCTGCAACAAGGAGTACAAGAACCGGTACTCGCTCGCCAGTCACATAAAAAACGGTGAGATATTTAGTTCAAACATACTTTACAAGAGACTAGTGTACACAATCATATTTACATATTTTACACTTGTTTGGTTTTGCTATTTCTGTTTTTTTATTGACTTACGTTTGCATCGCAGTTTTAAATCGTAATATAAATTATAATTAAAAATATCATCCCCACTGCTGGGGCACGGGTCTCTTCGGCCATACTCCACCACAGGGGCCAAGTGCGGGTTGGTGGAGGATTGTAAGACAGTGGCGGGTCTTACTGTCAGAAGTTATCAAGCCGCCCATAACGCCTCTGACATGGCTTAAAATGTATTTAGGGTAATTAAAGTAGAGCCAATTTAATAGGCCACATTTGCCATGTGTCAGTTTTAGCTTCATAGTGAGGTGAACTGCTAAAAATCATTGATTAAATCGAATGATTCGATACGGACTTCAAACATTTATGAATCGAATGCAGTTATTGTGAAAGAGTACGTATAGGTACTGTAATTTTAATTGAGTTCCATCGAAAATCAAATCAAATAAACAATTATTAATCAAATCCCTGTCCCATCATTGTCTAACCAAAATTTATAAAACAAAATAAGACACGTATATAGTTTAACCAAGAAAAACTGCATTTATTCACTAGAACTAATAGAACTATAACGAGTGTTGTCATCGTCATCACTGCTGTCCGCTCCCACAAATATAATAAATTCTTCTTCGATAATGTTGTCTATTCTCACATCTCGTTCAAAATCATCGAAAATTATTTTCTTTGTTTTCTCGACGACTTTTCTCCAGTCTTCTGAAGTGACTTCTGCACATGCAGTTTGTAGCAGAACCATCATTTTTGCAGTACTGAAGGGTGGCTCAGTATTGTTACGCGCTGCATGACCCTTTTGTTTGTGCCCAAATAAGCTCGATAGCGTTATACTGGCAGTGGTAAGGTGGCAATCGAATAACTTCGTGTCCATGCTCTAGTGCTATTTCATCAATTACATAGCAAGGCTTGGATGGCTTGTTTGCTTTTACCAAATTCAACAACTCAGCTTTCAATAAAGTTGGACTTGCTTCCACATTTTTTTTCCAGCCACGAGACAATTTCTTGCTTTTTATTTGCTTTAGTTGGTGGTTTATCAACTTGTACAAAGTTTGGACCTGGAACGAACATTATGGACAAGCTCTAGTGTTGCCAAGAACATCCTACGAGTTTTTTTTTGCCTAAAAGTGTAATAATATAATGAAACGAGAAACAAGAAAATATTTACAAGATAAATCGTCTAAAAATTAACACTCAAACGAAAAAGATATTTATAAAACACAACAAATATTTGACTTTGACCTTATACAAAGAATTACCTGCGTTAACAAGTTGTCTTCGGATACATAAAATGAAAAAACGTTAGACCTGGCTGAACGGACGAAAGTCCTTTACCTATTCTGCTATCAGCAGAAAAACAAGATAAAAAAAATGAAACTGATTTTGTCTTTATTCAATTATTTTTGTATTTTTTATATTATTGAAAGAATAATATAATAATGAAAACAAAACTCTTGACAAACATTACGCATAGGCCAAAAACAAAAAACTAAAGTTTTATTACGATACAGGTCTTGTATGGACACCTGTATAATAATATAACTTTTTAATCATAACGATACACCTATACAACCTCTAGCTGGACCAAGAAGGTTGAACCTCTACTTAAAAAAAAAGGTTTCAATGAACGAGTCCGCGCCGACACAACACGCATGCGCAATCGATGTTTGCGCCTTGGCGCCAATATTTAACATTTAAAAAAACTTTTCAATATAAACAAAATTTGGTTCTATTTTTATGTAAGTATTATAGTATGAGAGTAGATAAAGTAGTGTATGACACTGTACATAACTTGGTCTTATAACAATCGTGTGATACTATAAAAAAACTCGCCTACAGTTCATTTCTTTAAAATACACTAGTGTTATAAGAACCCTTATTATGCAACGGTATCTTAAACTACTATTTTCCCTTCTCACGCTATAAAAGTTCGTCTTTATGTGATGCATACTAGTTGTACAATCTACTAATAAAATAATCACAATATGGAATTATGTATGGCGATACATTCCTTTACTTAGGTAATCATTGCATTCAATACAACTTTTTCACTTATGATTCCTTTGATTTTTACGGTAACATCCCTAGTTTTTAAAAACAAAAAGGGTTGACCGACATAACCTTGTGATGAAGTTCAGTTTTTTAGGACAAACATTGTTTATTAAGTTTAGAATGGTTTATTAGTCAAAGCAAATCGTAATAATGCCTTCTTTTGACATTATTACAATAAATTTGTATTATTAACTGAAGAAAGTGAAGCAATTGTGCAGTTATAATTTTGAAAAACTAAATAATATTGTGTGCCCTGCGTTACAAGGTTACGTTGACGAATTTTGATGGAGTGTCAAATGTGACCTATTAAATTGGCTTTACTGTACGTTTACATAAATTGCAATACTCTTTACTCTATACTTCATAATGACATTTATTACACGTGTTATTTGGACGGGTTCCTCACTTTAAAACAAAGCGGCGAGAATTTACGTTTATGTACTTTACACTACGCTTTTTCACACTTTTATAAATACATTTATTACACGTATTGTTTGGACCCGTCCAAACCAAACTTAGTCACACAAAAATTTATGATAATTTATGTTTACTTACTTTACATTATGAAGTGTGGACTGGACACTTCATTATTACATTTATTACACATGTTGTACAAAGGGACTAGCCACACAGAAATTAAGTACTATCTACAGTTTCATAACAAAAATGTAATGCATGTTCGTTGCAGATGACCAGTGTAATTAGACCTATCAATATCAATATCGACCCTGGTATGTCCCCACTGCTGGGGCATGGGTCTCTTCCTGCATCGCAGAAAGGTTAGGCCATACTCCACCACGGGGGATAATATGAACTATAGATATAATAATTATAAATATAGAATAGGCATGACGAAAGATTTTTAAATCCTTTGGGGACACTTTTATTATTTGCAAAAAAACCTATATTTCAGGAACAAACTAAAGTTTAACGAAGGTTAAAGCCATTTTTGTAAAATGATTTTAAATCTATGAAAAATCAGTTCGCAGTGTCATGGCGTTGAATCTGACGACACCCGCGGGAATAATTAAGTTGGTGCTATTCTCTAGGCCGACACCGCACAGCAGATCATTCATTTCATTCATTATACTATTTTTAATGCACTAACCCGTGCTAAGGACAAATTAAAAAACCCATTTAGAGGCTAAAAATTTCACCCGTGCAGGGATTCGAACCCGCAACCTCTGGCTATCCGTGCCAGCGCTCTACCAATTGAGCCAATGGGCGACTCACCGGCATCAGTGAAATTTCGAACCTCTTTACACTGTTCTCTGTATTACGTACAGGCAGCGACATCTGGCTCAAGCAAATTGCATCACCTACATTTCATTTTCATTCCACAGTTCGTCCATTAATTCATTCCAACACAACACTTATGAACACTAATATCTACCCGTCTCACTTTTCCTTCAGCAACTCTCCATCGTGGGTTGCCTGGAAGAAGTTGCTCTGAGCAATAAGGCCGCCAATTGTACTGTATCTTTGTAATTATGTTTCGTTTGTTTTTTCCTGGTGTACACTAAAGAATATTTATATGGTATTCCTTGTCTCTTACTGTGTGTACATATCATATGTATTTTATAGTGATGTTTATGCATATATATATATATATATATATATATATATATATATATATATATATATATATATATATATATATATATATATATATATATATACGTTTAGTATATTATATATATATGTGTAAGTATATAATAATGTGGAAGGTTGTCTTTTTCCTTTTTTTTTTTTTTTGCACGCCTGCCAAGTTTTCGTTCTACCTCCTGCGATTGACTGGTAGAAAATGCTTATGGCATTAAGTTCGCCGCATTGTACAATTTTATGGTGCAACAAAGTATTAACAAGTTCCCTGTCCATGAGTGGTATATGACTCAGAGGAGTATATTGGAATAAGTTCATGAGTCACATTTGAGAGAGAGAGAGAGAACACTTTATTGTACATAAACATGGAAATTACTCATTTTCATTACATCTTCCGGTATATAACTATCTAACTGTGGACGTAGGGTATTGGAATTTAATTATATCTTGGACAGGGAAGTTGTTAATAATAATATTCTTATCTTATCTTATGTTTGCACTGTGGGGCAGTGCACGCGCGCGCGCCGGGCGCGTGCTACCGCTGCGCGTCGTGCGCGCTCTCATTCGTGTCCGAGCAGTGCCTCAACGCGCACTTGCGCTGCTCGCGCGCGCACGCAGACCCCGCGCATTTCAAGTGAGTGCGAAAAACATTTGAACGGTAACAAGGGAAGAACTTGCAATGTCGCATTTTTCGTTATCAACCCTTGTATGCCCCCGCTGCTGGGGCACGGGTCTCTTCCTGCATCGCAGGAAGGTTAGGCCGTACTCCACCACGGGGGCCGAGTCCGGGTTGGTGGAGGATTGTAAGGGCGAGATAAATAGTCGTTGCTTAGCCCAAGTCCGTACTCATGCTTCCCTAAGCATTACTTCAGGCTAACTTAGCTAAGAATCAATGCGTTACTAAAATAGACGTTTGCTTAGCTAAGCATGATTACACTATTTTTATTTTTAATGCACTAACCCGTGCTAAGGAACAATACAGACGTAATACAGAGAATATTGTAATAAAGAGGTTCGAAATTTCACTGATGTCGTGAGTCGCCCATTGGCTCAATTGGTAGAGCGCTGGTACGGATAGCCAGAGGTTGCGGGTTCGAATCCCGGCATGGGTGAAATTTTTAGCCTCTAAATAGGTTTTTAAATTAGCTAAGCATGTTCTTAGGCCAATGCTAAGAATTAGTCCGGGTTTCGCGACTTAGAGAGTGCCAAAGTACTGTCTATAAACAAATCGATTGTTAAGCAAGTGCTTTCGCTAAGACTCGTTCTTAAAAGCGACTATTTATCTCGCCCTAAGACAGTGGCGGGCCTTACTGTAAGAAGTTATCAAGCCGCCCATAAGGCCTCTGACATGGCTCAACGACTGCCATTATATGACAGCCGGCACCAACGGCTTAGCGTGCCTTGCGAAGCACGGAAGCGCTCGGAAAAATGCCACTAGCGGTAGTCACGGGATGCTCACCCATCCAGATTAACCAAGTGATTGATTCCAATCACTCGGAATCAATCACTTGGTTAATCAATTACTCTGTCGCATTTTTACTTTTTTTAAACTGTTAATGCCATTTTGTAGCGTAAAAGTGGTAGAACGAAACGCAAAAACGCTCTTGAGAAAAACATGCAGAGTCTCTGAGTAATCGCCTTATAAAAATACTACTACAGTGCAAAAACATGCAAGGTCCTAGTCGTACACGGAAAAAAAATGTTTCGTCCATGGTTCATTTCAGTTTTGATGGCGATCTGCGAAAACTGCCGGCAGATGCTGGATGCGGCAAGCTGAAGACAGGGCGCTATGGCGCTCATTAGGGGAGGGCTATGTCCAGCAGTGGACTAATATAGCCTGAAGAAGAAGAATTCATTTCATTATGACGACCTCTGTGGCGTAGCGGTAGCGCGTCTACCTACCATGCAGGAGGTCCCGGGTTCGAATCCCGGCTGGGAACAAAAAAAAACCGCAGGTCTTGGATGTTTACATGTTTGTGATGTCGTTGTTTCTGGTTCCCACGACACAGGGTATCCTAGTGTGGGGCCAGAAGCAATGTATGTCGTTATCAACCCTTGGGTGTCCCCACTGCTGGGGCACGGGTCTCTTCCTGCATCGCAGGAAGGTTAGGCCATACTCCACCACGGGGGCCAAGTCCGGGTTGGTGGAGGATTGTAAGACAGTGGCGGGCCTTACTGTCAGAAGTTATCAAGCCGCCCATAAGGCCTCTGACATGGCTTAACGACTGCCATTATATGACAGCCGGCACCAACGGCTGAACGTGCCTTGCGAAGCACGGAAGCGCTCGGAAAAATGCCACTAGCGGTAGTCACGGGATGCTCACCCATCCAGATTAACCAAGTGATTGATTCCAATCACTCGGAATCAATCACTTGGTTAATCAATTACTCTGTCGCATTTTTACTTTTTTTAAACTGTTAATGCCATTTTGTAGCGTAAAAGTGGTAGAACGAAACGCAAAAACGCTCTTGAGAAAAACATGCAGAGTCTCTGAGTAATCGCCTTATAAAAATACTACTACAGTGCAAAAACATGCAAGGTCCTAGTCGTACACGGAAAAAAAATGTTTCGTCCATGGTTCATTTCAGTTTTGATGGCGATCTGCGAAAACTGCCGGCAGATGCTGGATGCGGCAAGCTGAAGACAGGGCGCTATGGCGCTCATTAGGGGAGGGCTATGTCCAGCAGTGGACTAATATAGCCTGAAGAAGAAGAATTCATTTCATTATGACGACCTCTGTGGCGTAGCGGTAGCGCGTCTACCTACCATGCAGGAGGTCCCGGGTTCGAATCCCGGCTGGGAACAAAAAAAAACCGCAGGTCTTGGATGTTTACATGTTTGTGATGTCGTTGTTTCTGGTTCCCACGACACAGGGTATCCTAGTGTGGGGCCAGAAGCAATGTATGTCGTTATCAACCCTTGGGTGTCCCCACTGCTGGGGCACGGGTCTCTTCCTGCATCGCAGGAAGGTTAGGCCATACTCCACCACGGGGGCCAAGTCCGGGTTGGTGGAGGATTGTAAGACAGTGGCGGGCCTTACTGTCAGAAGTTATCAAGCCGCCCATAAGGCCTCTGACATGGCTTAACGACTGCCATTATATGACAGCCGGCACCAACGGCTGAACGTGCCTTGCGAAGCACGGAAGCGCTCGGAAAAATGCCACTAGCGGTAGTCACGGGACGCTCACCCATCCTGTACCTGACCGCGCCTGTTGTTGCTTAACCAAGTGATTGATTCCAATCACTCGGTTCGCCTAGGCCACGAGCGCTTCGTCGCTTCGAAATGTATGTGCTTGTATGTAAATGTTATGTTATGTGCATACAAATCATCGTAACACATTTCTCGGCTTCAGGCACATTTGCCACGCGTGCGGCAAGGGCTTCATGTCCGAACGTCACCTGCGCGATCACGACAACTACGTGCACAAGGGACAGACTGAGTACGTCTGCAGCTACTGCAGCAAGGTACGTTTTAAAAGCCTATTTAGAGGCTAAAAATTCCACCCATGCCGGGACTCCAACCCGCGACCTCTGGCTATCCGTGCCAGCGCTCTCCCAACTGAGCTAATAGGCGACTCACCGGCATTAGTGAAATTTCGAACCTCTTTACAATACTCTCTGTATTACGTACAGGCAGCGACATCTGGCTGAAGTAATTTGCATCACTTGCAGCCCCGAGTACCTACTTTGCAGTTAGGTTTTGGATTAATCAACACATCTTTTGAACCGCGATTCAGGCAAGCTTAATATATCTTGAGGGATTTTACTATAGAAGCGTATACAGTGCCCCCAAATAGTGGGAACAAAAGTTTATGTTTATTTCTAGTATTTACATTATATTGGCT
Organism: Yponomeuta sedellus; assembly: GCA_934045075.1. Taxonomy (NCBI): domain Eukaryota; kingdom Metazoa; phylum Arthropoda; class Insecta; order Lepidoptera; family Yponomeutidae; genus Yponomeuta; species Yponomeuta sedellus. The sequence goes on from CAKOGX010000003.1 coordinate 49,586, forward strand.
AACTAAAGTTTGAAAGTTACTGATATTTTTCCTATTGATGTTTTAAATCTGCGGTAAATCAGCTCGCAGTGTATTGGCGTCGCATCTGACGTCACGCCCAGGTAAACAGACCCGTTATCACTAGCAGTCGCAACAAAGCACGGGTGAAGTTTACCAATGTTTAACAGTGACGTCACGCTACGTGATTGGTGGTTTAGTCAAAATGGCTGAAAGCAGTACTTGTATAATCCTAAGTACTAGTATATAGTATAATCTTTTCTTTTATTGAAAATATTAGTAATCTCATTTTGTTTTAAAAAACTAAATCATTATTTTCTTTTTAATGCACTAACCCGTGGTAAGGTCACTTTTTAAAAACCTATTTAGAGGCTAATAATAATTCCTAAATAAATGTACGTAATACAGAGAATATTGTAAAGAGGTTCGAAATTTCACTGATGCCGGTGAGTCGCCCATTGGCACAGTTGGAAAGAGCGCTGGCACGGATAGCCAGAGGTCGCGGGTTCGAATCCCGGCATGGGTGGAATTTTTAGCTTCTAAACAGGTTTTTAACAACCAAATCAGTGTTTTAAATCCTCTCAATGTGTATTTTCCCCAAACATCGTTAAATCTTTGATTATTTGATAAAGACGTCACGCCTATTGTTAGTCTGAATGAGGAATGCTCCACAGATGTACAGCTCGGCTGGCGGGCTTCGGAAGCACATCAAGTTCGTTCACGAGGGCGGGCGCTATCTGAAAGACAAGAAATGCAACGTTTGCGGCAAAGCCTTCACTGTGAGTTTGTTTCGCGACCTCTATACTTATAAATGGAATGTCAGATTCGACGTGACTACACTATCTACGTTGTAGACTGAAAGAGGATGTAGTGACTAGAATTGTGAAAGGAATGTTGCGTTGGATTGGACATGTTGAGAGGATGAATGGAGAAAGATTTACGAAACAAATATATATTGCGAACTAGCTGACCCAGCGAACTTCGTACCGCCTAACAGTCGATTCTTTAATTTTTTTTTTCTCCGTAAGAACCATCCTCGTATTTGAAGGAATATTCTAAAAAAAGAATTAGCGAAATCGGTTCAGCTGCTCTCGAGATTTGAGTTTACCAACACGGTCAGCGATTCATTTTTATATTATAGAGGTTAATATTATAACATTACATAACTGTTCAAAATAGCGAAGAAAAGTTTTATACAGAGCAGGAAGTACACTTGTGTGCTTTCGGCGAAAACCGAAGCCTACTCTAGCCTCCTGAGCCCTGGTGGTAACAGTTACTTCAAGTCTTCCAAAACTACATAGATTTCGAAAAACTTTTTCTTCTTGTTGTCCAAAAAATTATAAGGAAAATTTAAAAACCTATTTATTTATCATGTGGGTACAGTGATATCGTTCCGATGTTAAACCTAACTGCAAAGTAGGTAGTCGGGGCTGTAAGTAATGCAATTTGCTTAAGTCAGATGTCGCTGCCTGTACGTAATACAGAGAATATTGTAAAGAGGTTCGAAATTTCACTGATGCCGTGAGTCGGCCATTGGCTCAATTGGTAGAGCGCTGGCACGGATAGCCAGAGGTTGCGGGTTCGAATCCCGGCATGGGTGAAATTTTTAGCCTCTAAATAGGTTTTTAAATTTGTTCCTTAGCACGGGTTAGTGCATTAAAAATAAAAAAATAGTGTAATTATAAGGAAAATGTTGGACCTGGAACAGTAAGTTTTCCGGACTTCCTAGTAAATCATTGGGTGTGAATTAAGAAAGTTATTTGTGATGTCCTATTTCTAGGACGCCAGGGTTTAGGACGCTAGAGCCCGAGGTATATTCTAAAAGCTAACGGACTGTTCATGTATTCAATGACAGGGTTCGAAATTATTAAGGTAATTACGCTGCTTGATAATTATCCGATAATTATCGGATAATTATAACGATAATTATCCGATAATTATCGGATAATTATAACGATAATTATCACCCGTGTAAGAAATTATATTGCTATATTGTTTGCTAACAAATACATTATAATTTGGCCAATTCTAACAAAAACAAATAAATTTTATGATTTAAAAACCTATTTAGAGGCTAAAAATTTCACCCATGCCGGGATTCGAACCCGCAACCTCTGGCTATCCGTGCCAGATGAAATTTTTAGCCTCTAAATAGGTTTTTAAATTTGTCCCTTAGCACGGGTTAGTGCATTAAAATAAAATCAGTATAAATTTTATGATTTTTATTTAAAATTCAACACAAAATAACATCAATTGAAGTAAAAAGTTTCCATCAGATTCGACATTCTAAATATATATTAAATTGGATTGACAAAAGATGCCAAAGGAATATCTTCATCCGATGATGATTCTATTTCCATTGGCTGTGTTGCCGCTGTAGCTGCAGTAATCCTAATAGCCAACTAAGATCTTGCTGCTTCGTTTTGTTTGCTTTGCATAAACGATATCAATTGTTAATTATCGAGCTATTTTTATCAAGATAAATATCATGATAATTATCACGGATAATTATCCTTTCGAACCCTGTTCATTGAAGCGTTTTCTATATATTCTCCAGTCGCCGAAGACTCTGCGGGAACACCAAAACATCCACAACGGCACTCGCCCCTTCAAGTGTCCGGTTTGCGGCGACACGTTCAAGCAATCCGCAGCTCTGTACACGCACAGGTGACTATATATTGTTACGGGCTAGGGTTCTGGATTTGGATGTAAAACGCCAATGACAGCTTCTTAGGATTTATTCACGCAGGGTCTGGTCTGCAGGTCTTCACGACACGAAGTCCACACGTAGATTCCAATCGCAGGTTCAATCGAAGTCCAATAGTATCGCTGAGGTCGTAGGTTATCGCTCGTATCGCAGGTATGTTCACTTGAAGTTCACTCTTCGCTATTCCAAACGGAACTGACAGCGCGCCGCGGCGACCGCTATTTATATCCGCCGGCAAGGATTCTAGAACATTCAAGTACGTACCTACACTCGGTGCACGCGGCAACGACTCTAGAACAAAGTCCTTGTCAAAGAGATTTGAACCTTCTACTAGTGGACATACGAGTCACTATTGCTTGCAGCGTTTTATTGTTTACTAAAACGCAGCATGCGGCGACTATTCGATAGGCTTCCAGAAAGCTCTATTCTAGATGGTTCGGGATAGGACCGCGACAATATGTTACAAACCTATTTAGAGGCTAAAATTCCACCCATGTCCACCCTGTCGCGAGTTGTGTCATTCTGAAATTCGCACGTCTTACTGGCCCACCCTGTATGAATTTGTACATGTTTTTTACTTAGTTGCCATATGCAGAAACTTATTTTTATAGTTAGTCTTTTTTAAAAACCTATTTAGAGGCTAAAAATTCCACCCATGCCGGGATTCGAACGCGCGACCTCTCTTTCCAACATACCTAATGGGCGACTCACCGGCATCAGTGAAATTTCGACCCTCTTTACAATATAGCACGCTGACTGTAAAACCGAAGGTTTCGGGTTCGATCCCCGGCCGGGTGAAACTAGGAAACGAACTTTTCTAGTTTGTCTCGGGTCTTGGATGTTATCTATGTATTTATTGTATTAAATCTATCGTCGATGACCTGTAACACAAGTCATTTAGTTGTACTTAGTATAGGGCTAACGAGATCTGTGTAATATGTCCATGAATGTTTATTTATTTATTTAATTTTTTTTTTAGTATTTTTTTTTATTTATTTTTAATTTTTTTCAGTATTCATTCATTCATTCATTCATTCATTCACTCATTCACTCATTCACTCACTCACTCACTAGCGGTGCCTATATAGTCTTGCCTATCCGGATCACCCTCTATTTTATGTGTTTAATTGCAGGCGACTGGTGCACCTGGGCTATAAGATGCGGAACAAGAAAGTCGTCAAAGTTAGCGGCCCTGCCGTCGCAGACACCTACGTCGCTCCTCCGCAAATAAGCGCATAAATAATCGCGATTAAATTATAGGACCCGTTCAATGTATTTCGGAGTACATAAATAACAATGTCTAGTATTGTGTATAGTTTTATATTGAACAGGCCTAATATATTTCAGATACATACGGAATAAATTAAATTAATCGCGATCATTTATTAGGCAAAACGTAATTACCTTAGAAATAATCGCGATAAATTCATTTATGTTACCACTCCTTAAAGACTCGCGATCCTCGTAGAAATTTATATATTAAACGGGTCTAAGCGCGATTATTTATTAGAATTTAATTACCTACCTAATGATAAATCGCGATTATACCAGTTTAAAAAATAACCTGTATGAGCATCGCGAGTCATTAAGAAATGGTATTATTTATAAGAACATGATTATCTTAAAACACTCCTTAGAGTAGTGTTCGATTGAGGGACCTAGGTTCGATTCCCAGTGCGGGCACTGTTTTTCAACACAAATCTTAGAAACCTATTTAGAGGCTAAAAATTCCACCCATGACGGGATTCGATCCCGCGACCTCTGGCTATCCGTGCCAGCGATCTATCCAACTGAGCTAATGGGCGACTCACCGGCATCAGTGAAATTTCGAACCTCTTAAATCTCAGAAATAGGTACACTAGTTTTATATGAAACGGGTCTTGTTTCAATTTATTTATTATATACTAAACAGGTCTTACCTGTTTAGTATATATAACTATGTGTGAGAATCGCGAGTCATTAAGAAGTGAATTAGAAATTAATCGCGATTATTACGTTACGTTATTACGTTTTGCCTAATAAATAATCGCGTTTAGATCCGTTCAATATATAAGTATGTACGAGGATCGCGAGTCATTAAGAAATACAATTTCAGAAATCTCTCTAAAGCTCTCCTTTGTGCATGTATTTTTCTTAAATCAACATTCCTGAATTGTGTTTTTGTATGCAATAAAATATAATAACAATTCCTTGTAATTTTTTTATTGCGCTAATTACATGTGTAAATGTACAAAGGCGTGCTTAATGCAAGAAGCATTCTCTTCCAGCAAACCTTTGATGTTGAAGAGACTGGCAAAGGGTTGTGCGGAGAAAGAAGGTGAAATACAATAATAATGTTTCATAATAAGCTTACATAAAGTTACAGTCTATTTATTCGTACTTGTCCAATTTAGTAAACAAGATTCTACCCTTACACTGTGACTTTTTAGTCCAAAACTGCCATATTTCAATAAATGAAGTAACCTGGAACACTCTTTTAGATAGCACGCTGCAAATTTTATAAACATAGTTCATGAATTTGCGAGAAAATGTCTAGTTTAGGCATCTAATCTCAATTTTAAGGTTAGAATCTTGTTTACTAAATTGGACAAGTAAGAATAAATAGACTGTACTTCTTATGTATAAAATAAAAAGGTTCCTTAAAACACCCAATGAGACGCATTTTAACCTGATGTGTTTAAGACAATTAACAAAAAGTTCTATTGTTAGATTGTTACCGATGAAACTCTTCGGGTTATAACAGTCTGTGGCGAGCACATGTCAACTCTGCGCGCGCACTACAAACTCCAACATTCCTGCATCGCGCAATCAAAGTGTTCCAATGACATACCATAAATATAACGTCCGACTAACAATAGTTGGACCGGCCGTCCCCAGGCATACGATCTGCCTGGCGAGAAATTTCCCTTTATAGTGGAAGAGCACGATAACCCGCTCTTCTCTATAAGTCTGCGGTAGAGACTTTACAATGGAAATACTTTGATCTATATAAACCCTTGTATGTCCCCACTGCTGGGGCACGGGGCTCTTCCTGCATCGCAGGAAGGTTAGGCCATACTCCACCACGGGGGCCAAGTCCGGGTTGGTGGAGGATTGTAAGACAGTGGCGGGCCTTACTGTCAGAAATTGTCAAGCCGCCCATAAGCCCTCTGACATGACTTAACGACTGCCCTTATATTATATGGTTGTTGCTTAACCAAGTGATTGATTCCAATCACTTTCAATCAAGGGAAAGACTTTACCACAGACTATTTATAATGCGTTTATGGAGTGTTTTAAGGGAAACGTGTTTTCATAAATAACACAACTTATCAACTCTGCGAACACATAGAATATAAGTTATTGTATATATTACAGAAAATAAAATTATGTACAATTATAAAGTTTCTTTTTACCAGCCCATTATCTTAAACCTGGAAGCGCTCGTGGCCTAGTCGAACCGAGTGATTTGGCTCAAACACTTGAAAACCTATTTAGAGGTAAAAAATTTGCTTAAGTCAGATGTCGCTGCCTGTACGTAATACAGAGAATAGTGTAGAGGTTCGAAATTTCACTGATGCCGCGAGTCGCCCATTGGCTCAATTGGTAGAGCGCTGGCACGGATAACCAGAAGTTGCGGGTTCGAATCCCGGCATGGGTGAAATTTTTAGCCTCTAAATAGGTTTTTAAATTTGTTCCTTAGCACGGGTTAGTGCATTAAAAATAAAAATAGTATAATCAAACACTTGAGTTAAGCGACAAGAGGCGCGGTCAGGTGCAGGATGGGAGACCGTCCTGTGACTACCGCTAGTGGCATTTTTTCAGAGCGCTTCCGTGCTTCGCAAGGCACGTAAGCAGTCGGTGCCGGCTGCCGTCGATAGATGGCAGTCGTTAAGCCAAGTCAGAGGCCTTAGGGCGGCGTGAAAACTTCTGACAGTAAGACCAGGTCACAGGTATCCATGCACTGAACGCGCCCTATGTTGCTTAACCACTGATCTTTTAAGGTCACTCATTCAGCCGGGGCTAAGGCTGCTCATTTTGTGGAAATTGAATTGGTACAAAAACCAATTTAGAGGCTAAAAATTCCACCCATGCCGGGATTCGAACCCGCGACCTCTAACTATCCGTGCCAGCGCTCTTTCCAACTGAGCTAATGGGCGACTCACCGGCATCAGTGAAATTTCGAACCTCTTTACAATACTCTCCGTATTACGTACAGGCAACGACATCTGGCTGAAGTAATTTGCATCACTTGCAGAGCGCTGGCACGGATAGTCAGAGGTCGCGGGTTCGAATCCCGGCACGGGTGGAATTTTTAGCCTCAATAGGTTTTTAAATTTGTCCTTAGCACGGGTTAGTGCATTAAAAATAATATAATTGAATTGGTAGTAAAATGAAAATAATGAAACCAATAAAGTTTTGTAAAATCATGTCCTTTTTATTAGTCTAATATTTTGTGTGCAACAGATACGGTACGTATCGTGAAAAATATTTACCCTTGGTAATAATCGAGGGTGCGTTCCGAGAAATCGATTACAGTCCCAATCCATATAAGTGCAGTAGGCACCAACAGTGCGGTGTCGGCCTAGAGAATAGCACAAACCCAAATTCTTCCCGCGGGTGTCGTAAAAGGCGACTAAGGGACACAAACCGGGGGGTGGGCAGCAGCGCCCCCTGCAGTACAATTCCACCAAACTGCGATCCCCAACCCGCATGCCCAGCGTGGGGATTATGGGCACTACCCCCTAATGATGGCACAACGTGGCGCTCATTAGGGGAGGGCTATGTCCAGCAGTGGAAAAATATAGCCTGAAAAAGAAGAAGGCACAAACACTCTATTTCGTGCGAGATACTTTGGGACTGCGAAATTTGGTCGGATTAGCGCTGTAATCGATTTCATCGCATCTTGGAACGCAGGGCGATTCATCGCTTAGTAGACGAGCTAACAGAGTTACCAACTACGAACAAAAAAAATATATTTGGTCTAATGTTTGCTTGCAAATCAATGCAGAAATGAAATAGACTTAAGCCGCGTTTTGACGGTCTTAGGCTGACATTCAGAGACGAAAACTAAGCGAAGACTGGTCTTAGAAATGTCAAAATCACGTACTAAATATTTGTATTTTGACATTTCTGAGACCGATCTTAGCTTAGTTTTCGTCTCTGAATGTCAGCCTTAGTGCGCTCGGTCCGAGTTGATTTAATTATTCTGTGGTCCGAGTGCGCCATCCGAGTAAACTAATGCTTCTGATTGGCTGTTTTGGTGTGGTCACGAAAAGCCGACCAATCAGGAGCATTAGTTTACTTGGATGGCGCACTCGGTCCGAGCGTACTAAGACTGTGAAAAGCTGGCCTTACAGTCTGTTAGCTTTTATTTTAGAATATACCTCGGCTACTATCGGATAGAGTCTGATATATTCGTGTAATAGAAATATCCGAACTAATATGACCATTTATTATAATCTTTTTAATGCACTAAACCATGCTAACGACAATTTTGTACGTAATACAGAGAGTGTTGTAAAGAGGTTCGAAATTTCACTGATGCCGGTGAGTCGCCCATTAGCTCAGTTGGAATGAGCACTGGCGCGGATAGCCAGAGGTCGCGGGTTCGAATCCCGGCATGGGTGGAATTTTTAGCCTCTAAATAGGTTTTTAATAATATGACATGTTACGTAACTTTTCAAAATAGTGAAGAAAAGTTTTATACAGAGCAGGAAGTAGTATTACACTCGTGAGCTTTCGACGAAAACCGAAGCCTAGGTACTCTAGAGCCCGAGGTATATTTTAAAAGCTAACAGACTGTAATTCTTTCTAAAAAAATTACGCTACAAAACCGCCTAAATTCTCACGATTCGTCATCAACCCTTTATGTCCCCACCGAGGGGCACGGGTCTCTTCCCTAAGGCGAATGCTACACGCAAAATTGTGATCTGATATTGTGATCCGTCAATATATACTGTCGGATCACGATATTTATTGACGTGTAGGGTAGTGTATTGAGAGATCACAATATTTATCGCTGGATTTCCGGAAATCCTTGTGATCTGATATCGTGATATTTATCTTGCGTGTAGTGTTGCGCGTCAATATTTATCGGACGGATCGAGACGGCAGCAATAGAGGACGTTTATGACACCGATTCTGCTTCTGAATCATTGACAGGCGACAAGATTGTCTTAAAAGAGCTTAAACTGAACTTAGGATCCTTTCCATAAGTTCATCTATCCCGTCAATTTCATTGTGAAGGCAAATTTCGTCCAATAAATACAAATTTGTAAACATTGCTCTCTTTTGTAGCCAATTTTTCATTCAACGCTTCCTTTTTACGCGTTTTTTTATTGATTGGGATATAATTATCGCCACACAAGCTCTTATTTTGCTCTAGGGTCCATCACGTCTGCTTCATATAAAACGCTGCAATACTGACGCGATCTTTGGTGTAGGGTGTGCTGTGATCCGGCTCATGATACTTCAATGAAATTAAATATATTTATTTTAAGGAATGGTTACAAAGACTTACATTCTTGAGCTTCAATATCGTGATAATTATCACAATTTATATTGACGTGTAGCGTTCGCCTAAGGAAGGTATAGGCCATACTCAACCACGGGGGGACTATAAATACAATTGTGCGAACATACTCGTATAATAAGTGCTACAAAAGCCTGCAGCTCACTCAATTGCTAGCCACAGGTGATCAGCGCTGAGTTTCTGCTGCACCTGATTCGCTGATTTATGAATTGCAAAGAAAACTTTACATAACATAACCTCACGCCTGTATCCCAGAGGGGTAGGCAGAGACCAGGGACTGCCACTTGCCACGATCCTGACAGATCACCTCCGCTTCATCAACGTTCATAGGTCGTTGCATGCACGCACGCCGGTTCCGGGTACTTTTAATGTTACCCTTCCACTTCTCCTTCCGTTCCACTTTTATAGATAGATAGGATATTCTATATTGTACAAGGAAATCAGCAAACAGAAATTGTATATAATATAGGACAATTGGTGCCCTTATGTAATAAATTTTATTGCATTACTAGCTGACCCAGCGAACTTCGTACCGCCTAACAGTCGATTCTTTATTTTTTTTTAATTTTTCTCTCCGTAAGAACCATCCTCGTACTTCAAGGAATATTCTAAAAAAAGAATTAGCGAAATCGGTCCAGCTGCTCTCGAGATTTGCGCTTACCAACACATTCAGCGATTCATTTTTATATTATAGATAAAAAAAATATTATAAACTAATGGACTTCGATGAAGCAAAGGTGATCTGTCAGGATCGTGGCATGTGACAGTCCCTGGTCTCTGCCTACCCCTCTGGGATACAGGCGTGAGGTTAAGGTACGTGTTTTTTATTCTGTCTTTGAAATTTATTCAGAAAACCAGCGCTGGTCAACCTGTGGCTAGCATTTGGCTGAGCTGCAGACTTTTGATTGCACTTGTGCTCGCACAATTGTATTTATTGGCCCCCGTGGTGAAGTATGGCCTAACCTTCCTGCGATGCTGGCAGAGACCCGTGCCCCAGCAGTGGGGACATCGTTATCAACCCTTATATGTCCCCACTGCTGGGGCACGGGTCTCTTCCTGCATCGCAGGAAGGTTTGGTGGAGGATTGTAAGACAGTGGCGGGCCTTACTGTCAGAAGTTATCAAGCCGCCCATAAGGCCTCTGACATGGCTTAACGACTGCCCTTATATTATATGGTTGTTGCTTAACTAAGTGATTGATTCCAATCACTGGGTTCGCCTAGGCCACGAGCGCTTCATAGTGGGGACATAATAATATTGGCCTTTTTGCATCTACTTAATGAGATGATTTATACAGCGTCCAGTGGTATCTTCACTCACACTAGATGGGTGAAGGGACCACTCCGACGCTGTAGTGCCTGGGACATGGTTTTATACCTCACGCTAACGGTGAAGGAAAACATAGTGAGTGGGGACATGCAAGGGTTGATATCGAATTGTTATTAAAACAATTTTCAGTTTTTTCTTAAAAAAGATATTTTATTTTTGTCTTACATTCACTTGTGTCACAATAGAAAAGTTTTCACTTTCACTTATTGCTAAAATCAATTTCCTCCAGGCAACCATAGACAGTCGGTGCAATTAAAAAATAAATCAAATACTCCGCTTGAATATAACTCACCTACTTAATAACAATGTTAGCAGAGACGACCTCTGTGGCGTAGCGGTAGCGCGTCTGCCTGCCATGCAAGAGGTCCCGGGTTCGAATACCGGCTGGGAACAAAAAAAAAACCCAGGTCTTGGATGTTTACATGTTTGTGATGTCGTTGTTTCTGGTTCCCACGACACAGGGTACCCTAGTGTGGGGCCAGAAGCAATGTATGTGCTGGTATGTAAATGTTATGTTAAATAGTAACTTCTTTCTTTTTAATCGGTCCCTCAATTCTGAAGATCGTGACCATATACAATTGTTCTCTATTTTTGTTTCGGTCATCAATGGGATGCGTGCTGAATGGATCCCCCAGCTAAGGGGCATCCCAGTTAGTGATAAGTTCACTGTAAAATAACAGAGTCACTGTAAAATGTTTTTTAAATAAATTATCTTTATCTTATCTTTATCTTTAGCTGCCTTCTTTATGGCATCGGACCACCGCATTGGTGTTCTGCCTCTCGCTCGTCTGCCCTCTAACTAATAAAGAATAAAGAATTTTTAATTTTGAATTTTGTCCTGGCTCCCAAACTAGGATTCCCTGTGCTATGTGTAGCCAGGCTACTTCCTAATGGTTAAAACTTAATTGTACTGTAGGCACTTAAACATAAAATTACAAAACATTGCAAAACGTATTACTAAGGCCGGATTTTTCAATAGTCAGACAACACCCTGTCACTGTCTTATCGTGTGATTTAGACAGTGACAGCATGCGATTCACTCCCCAGGCAATCTTCATCCGACGACTGAAATATTGGCCCCTAGTTATAAGTTCAACAATCGCTCAGTACATTTCTATATGATTTCTTCCACTTCTTGTGGGTATAAAAAGAAAATAGACAAGCCGGCCGAGCGGCAACGCCCGGGTGCCCCCAGTGGTCACCTTCGCACTGGCAACTGGCCCAAAACGATCTGCTTCTCTAGGCTATGACGTCGTGACCGCATAATATGCCCAAAACAGCTGAGGGACCTCTGGCGACAGACTGTCTATGGATGAGTGACGGATGTCACTGATTTTACTTTGTTTTCCAACGTCAATGAAAATGGATAGTATACGTTTGCTGATTATTTGATATTTTGGTATTTGATAAAGTTCACTATTATCCCGTACCTAAGTAGGTACCTTCACACTGACGACAGTCTCTTCGTTGTACCGAGCTCGTTAAGTATAGAAATATTGGTTCTGAAGGCGGTCCACGGGATTCTGAGAAATAGTAACTAAGGGAGTTATTTAATAAACTACGTACATGATTCCTCGAAAACATTCCTGTAATACAGTCTTGCCTAAATGAACTATTCCTTGGCACCTGAAAAAGAGATTTTAACTAGTACAGGTATCAACGACCCCTACTTTAGCATTAGCATATGAAATGATTAAACTAAGCTACAGTCCGTTAGCTTCTAGAATATACCTCGGGCTCTAGAGTAGGCTTCGGTTTTCGCCGAAAGCACACGAGTGTAATACTACTTCCTGCTCTGTGTAAAACTTCTTCGCGTTTTTGAAAAGTTATTATAACCGTATTAGTTCCGATATATCTATTACACGAATATATCAGATTCTGTCTGACAGTGGCCGAGGTGTATTCTAAAAGCAAACAGACTGCAAGCCCTTATGTAAACACTTCTTATGGTCAATAACTTTTTTCGTTCTCTACCACAGACTATAAACTGCTTTTGAACAAGTGTTTCAAAAGTGTGTATTTTACAATGCACAATTATACACAATTTACCTAGAACGGAACCGCGGAACTAAAGAAACCGCGGCCGCCAGAGGCAGTCGAACCTACGACTACCGGCATGGTAATCTGACGCGATATCGCTAGACCAGGCCGTCACTCAGGAGTATTTTAGTTTTAAAAACCTATTTAGAGGCTAAAAATTCCACCCATGCCGGGATTCGAACCCGCGACCTCTGGCTATCCGTGCCAGCGCTCTTTCCAACTGAGCTAATGGGCAACTCACCGGCATCAGTGAAATTTCGAACCTCTTTACAATATTCTCTGTATTAAAGAGGTTGGGCACGGATAGCCAGAGGTCGCGGGTTCGAGTCCCGGCATGGGTGAAATTTTTAGCCTCTTAATAGGTTTTTATTATAAAAGAAGTTATGATTTTTATTCCATTGGCGGCGCTAGTGTGCACGCCAAAGCGCTTTAAAATAAAACACATCTATCGGCTTCATAACACTACGAGATCGATCGATAATGTTACAGTAGATTTATCTAGAGAGAAGTTAGAAGACATTTTACAATCTATCTTCTTTGGACAGTTTCAGATTTCTTTTATTAATCATCAAGCACAATATCCTACTTAAATGTTAGTAATAGCCGTGTTTTAACACTAGATTAGTAAAGTTTGCCTTACAGACATGATTTATTAGTAATTTCCAGAGTTGTTTAACTCTTTCTCAGTATTTAAATAATACAAAACGTTAACAGAAAACACAAAAGTCAAAAGTTAAAATTAAAGCATCTCTTGTGATTAATTAAATTCGTGAATAAGTGTCCTCACAATTTCAAACTGCAGAGTCGGGTACATATGGAAAGACCCGAGCCAGCCTGTCTACGGCGATGGTGATCTCCCAGCAAGCCAAAAATCCTAGAAAGTACTCTTTTGTAAGCAACCTTAGGTTGGTGATTCAGTCCTCGAGCATACACAAGTTGTAAGCAAACTTCGGTCGGTGAATAAGTCCTTACAATTTTAAACTGCAGAGTCCGCTATACGCGAGAATACACAAGTTGTAAGCAAACTTCAGTTGCTGAATCAGTCCTTACATTCAAACAGCAGTCCTTCAAACAGCAGAGTCGGGTATATGCGGAACTACACAAGTTGCAAGCAGACTTTGAATAAGTCCTCAAATCTTCAAACTGCAGAGTCGGGTATGTATGGGAACACCTGAGCCAGCCTGCCCACGGCGATGGTGATCTCCCAGCAAGCCAAAAATCCTAGATAGTACTCTTTTGTAAGCACAGTGAATCAGTCCTCACATCTTCAAACTGCAGAGTCCAGTATATGACGGAAGACTTGAGTAATCCTTTCCAAGAATCGTAGAATCTTCATCTTGTGAGTTTTTTGTAGTAGTGTAGGACGCCCTCCGACTAGGTAGGATGAAGATCAGCGAAAAACTGCCGGCAGACGCTGGATGCGGCAAGCTGAAGCAAGAAGACAGGGCGCTATGGCAAACTTAGGTTGGTGAATAAGTGTCCTCACAATTTCAAACTGCAGAATCGGGTACATATGGAAAGACCCGAGCCAGCCTGCCCACGGCGACGCTGGTCTCCTAGCAAGCCAAAAATCCTAGAAAGTACTTTTTTGTAAACAACCTTAGGTTGGTGAAACAGTCCTCGAGCATACACAAGTTGTAAGCAAACTTCGGTCGGTGAATAAGTCCTCACAATTTTAAACTGCAGAGTCCGGTACATGCGGGAATACACAAGTTGTAAGTAAACTTCGGTTGCTGAATCAGTCCTCGAGCATACACAAGTTGCAAGCAAACTTCGATTGGTGAATAAGTCCTCGAGAATACACAAGTTTGTAAGCAAATTTCGGTTGCTGAATTAGTCCTCGGGAATACACAAGTTGTAAGCAGATTTCGGTCGGTGAATCAGTCCTCACATCTTCAAACTGCAGAGTCCGGTATGTATGGGAACACCTGTGCCAGTCTGCCCACAGCGGTGGTGATCTCCCAGCAAGCCAAAAATCCTAGAACGTACACTTTTGTAAGCAACTTTTGTAAGGTTGGTGAATCAGTCCTCACATCTTCAAACTGCAGAGTCTGGTATGTATGGGAACACCTGTGCCAGCCTGCCCACGGCGGTGGTATTTCTTCGGTTGCTGAATCAGTTCTTACATCTTCAAACTGCAGAGTCGGATATATGCGAGAAGATTTATGCCAGCTTCCCCACGGCGGCCAAAAATCCTAGAAAGTGCTCTTTTGTAGGCAATCTTAAGTTGGGAACAAGTCCTCAAATCTTCAAACTGCAGAGTCCGGTATATGCGGGAATACACAAGTTGCAAGCAAACTTCGGTTGGTGAATCAGTCCTCACACCTTCAAAGTGCGGAGTCGGGTATGTATGGGAAGACCTGCGCCAGCCGGCCCACGGCGGTGGTGTCTTGTCCAGCTCGCAGCAGCAGCCGGCGCCGCGGCCGCACGTACTCGGCGCAGCGCGAGAAGCGGAACACCACGGACGCGCGAGCGCCCACTGACAGCACGCCGCACGGCGAGAGGATGCCCTGGCGGGAGAGTGGACTATCATTCAAAAAACTATGAAGCTGGTGTAAGGCTTCAACACCACGGAGGCAAAGAGGATGCCCTGGCGGGAGAGTGGACTATCATTCAAAAAAGTTTGAAGCTCAAATAAGAAAACCAGTTGGAGATTAAGCTTCAACACCACGGAGGCAAAGAGGATGCCCTGGCGGGAGAATGGACTATAACAAACTTTTAAAGTGTATCACGCGCGTATGTCACAGTGCGAATGTGTGTGCAGATGGATCGATAAAATAGCGAGCGAGCGGCACGAGCGACGGCACCGGAACGACTCAGAATAATGAGTGAATGACCACAGATTCTTGATTACGTCGCGCGATCGATTCTCGCGCGAACGACTATCATTCAAAAAACTATGAAGCTGGTGTAAGAAAACCAGTAAGAGATTATAAGAAATTAAGCTTCAACACCACGGAGGCAAAGAAGATGCCCTGGCGGGAGAATGGACCATCATTCAAAAAAATTTGAAGCACAAATAAGAAAACCAGTTGGAGATGAAGCTTCAACACCACGGAGGCAAAGAAGATGCCCTGGCGGGAGAGTGGACTATCATTCAAAACAGTATGAAGCTCAAATAAGAAAACCAGTTGGAGATTATAAGAAATTAAGCTTCAACACCACGGAGGCACGAGCGCCCACAGACAGCACGCCGCACGGCGAGCGACAGCGTTATGCCAGTTCGAACGGTTAACTTACTCATACTCACTGCTCGATTAACACGGTAGTAAAGTTCGGTAGTAAACTCGCACTAAGCACTCAGAGTGCTTAGTGCGAGTTTGACAGATCCAATCGAATAACTTTACTACCGCGTTAATCGAGCATTGAGTAGTGAGTATGAGTAAGTTAACCGTTCGAACTGGCAAAACGCTGTCACAGTGCAACTCGCACTCGCGTTTATTCGTGTTTTGGCTGGTAAACGTGTTCACATCTCAACGTAAACCATAACAACTCGCACTCGGCAATTTTAGTTTCCATACTTGTCGCTAGGTGGCGCTTCCTCGATGCCATAGAAATATGAGTTTACGTGAACGCGATCGAGTAGTTAAAAAACTCTCACTAAGCACTCTGGTCGACCGAACAGTCCGTGCAACACCACGATTTCTTTTAGACTCTCGATTGACAGCTTGTCACTGGTGTTTTTCTTCATGCACTCGCGTTTTAAATAGGATCGGACTTTGGGGGTGGGAGGGCAAAATATTGACGGATCAACTCCGCGCTAAATTCAAAAATAAGTTTTTAAAACGTAAAAAGTGTGAGAAGAAACAGAATTGTTACCTCAATGATAGCCGTTTGCCTGACGTTGCCGATGTGGACGGTACACTGGAAGCCGGGACTGATGTATGCCGTTGAGTGCCTCAGGAGATGCACCGTCGCCTGGAATAGGTGAAAATTTGTCCATCACCGCTGTTAGGAAAAGTTGCTCAGGCTTGCACTGAACAGAGATTCTTTATTAACATTTTACATACAGGCACATACATTGCTTCTGGCCCCACACTAGGATACCCTGTGTCGTGGGAACCAGAAACAACGACATCACAAACATGTAAACATCCTAGACCTGTACTTTTCTTTTTTTGTTTCCAGCCGGGATTCGAACCCGAGACCTCTTGCATGGTAGGCAGACGCGCTACCGCTACGCCACAGAGGTCGTCCTATTGCACTAAAACTTGTTTTAATTAAATACCTACTTATATCAGTAAGGAGAGCTTTTATGGATCCACCTGTAGAAGCAGATCGAGCCATAATTATCTTCGGCTGCGACCGTTTGTGGAGTAAGGTGTCTGCGATACTTTGCGCTGAGTGGTCGCATTTGGTTGTATGTGGCTTGATGTGTTTTGGCGCTCGTCCATATTCTAACATGCTGTCATCACACGTTAAAGGATATGTAACTAGATTATAAGCTTTCGTCATGATATTTTTACATGTTATGTTACTTATGTATTGTGTAATGCTATAAATAAAATAAAACAAATTTGTACAAAGGCGAGCTTAATACCAGATAGTATTTTCTTCCAGCTAAGCCACGATAATGCGGGCAGTGGAAGGGGTAGTGCCAGTAAGCAATATAATATAAGAGTGATTTATTACATAGTTATCAACCCTTGTATGTCCCCACTGCTGGGGCACGGGTCTCTTTCTGCATCGCAGGAAGGTTAGGCCATACTCCACCACGGGGGCCAAGTCCGTGTTGGTGGAGGATTGTAAGACAGTGGCGGGCCTTACTGACAGAAGTTATCAAGCCGCCCATAAGGCCTCTGACATGGCTTAACGACTGCCATTATATGACAGCCGGCACCAAGGGCTTAACGTGCCTTGCGAAGCACGGAAGCGCTCGGAAAAATGCCACTAGCGGTAGTCACGGTACGCTCACCCATCCCGTTCCTGACCGCGCCTTTTGTTGCTTAACCAAGTGATTGATTCCAATCACTCGGTTCGCCTAGGCCACGAGCGCTTCTTGATTTATTACATAACCTAGGTTAACTAAATATTACAAATATAATTTAAATACACATACGTATATAAAATAGCACAAAATATATAAAATGAATGTTGGTACATATCATATATTTAAAATATATTTAACTAGCTTTTGCCCGCGACTCCGTCCGCGTGGAACTTCGATTAAAAATTTTGCAACACCGTTCACTCGCGTAAGGATTAAATTTAAAAAACAAACGGCGAAACACACGTTCAATCAATTGTGTTGAAGAGTATTTATTTTAAGTTTCAAGAAAATTAGACAACGTTCTTTTGAATATATTGAAGTTTTTGAACTAAAACTTTCGTAAGCACGACACATTGTAGACTTTTAGTCCGGATCTACTTACACCCGTACTTACAACACCCGTAAGTAGGTCCGGACTAAAAGTCTACAATATATTGAAGTTATTTTAAATGAAATGCAGCGGTTTCCACTAATCAAGCTGTTTTAATTTGATATTAGAACTGTGCAGTTACAAGTTCCGGGCAGAGAAAAAGAAAAATCATCATTATCTAATGTTGGCAGTACTTCTTCTTCTGCCGTTAGGTTACTAGTACTTAGATATTCTTGTCTACAGTGCGTTCACATTAACTTGACGCGTGAGAGAATTGGTAACAAGGACATAACATGTGAATTAGCTTTTGGTCCTAATCGGAAGATGGTAAAACAAGCCCTCAATCTATTTATTTTCCCCAAGTAATGGGAATGATTTCTTATTTAACATGGTAACAGTAAACATCTCAGTGCTACCAATTCTCTCACGCGTCAAGTTAATGTGAACGCACTGTATACAAGAATATCTAAGTACTAGTAACCTAACGGCAGAAGCATTCTCATTATTCAACATATATTAAATATCTGTGCCAAAAGGTAGCGCTTTTGGCACTAAGTCTATAACATTATTAATTATTTAGATGACAATGATGTCTGGAATTAAAGCCAGTACAATGTATGAGTTTTGTAAAAATTATGTAAACTATACTATTTTTATTTTTAATGCACTAACCCGTGCTAAGGAACAAATTTAAAAACCTATTTAGAGGCTAAAAACTCTGGCACGGATAGCCAGAGGTTGCGGGTTCGAATCCCGGCATGGGTGAAATTTTTAGCCTCTAAATAGGTTTTTAAATTATGTAAACTGTTAATTAAGGACCTTGAAAAGACTAAGTTTGGAGTTTTTTTGTCCATTTTTTCTCCAAAATGATCTAGATTTTGAAATGGACACCAAGTTGACTTCTAAGGTTCATTAAGCCACAGTTTCTGCGCTACTTTGAAAAAAAACCATTTCATATAATGGCAGTCGTTAAGCCATGTCACAGGCCTCATGGGCGGCTTGATAACTCTGACAGTAAGGCCCGCCACTGTCTTACAATCCTCCACCAACCACTGCAAGTGATGCAAATTACTTCAGCCAGATGTCGCTGCCTGTACGTAATACAGAGAATATTGTAAAGAGGTTCGAAATTTCACTGATGCTGGTGAGTCGCCCATTAGCTCAGTTGGAAAGAGCGCTGGCACGGATAGCCAGAGGTCGCGGCTCGAATCCCGGCATGGATGGAATTTTCAGCCTCTAAATAGGTTTTTTAAAATCCTCCATCAACCTGGACTTGGCCCCCGTGGTGGAGTACGGCCCAGCCTTCCTGCGATGCAGGAAGAGACCCGTACCCCAGCAGTGGGGACATACAAGGGTTCATATCGAAGGCCATGAAACATACATACATAACCTCACGCCTGTACCCCAGAGGGGTAGGCAGAGACCAGGGACTGCCACTTGCCACGATCCTGACAGATCACCTTCGCATCATCAGCGTTCATAAGTCGTTGCATGCACGCACGCCGGTTCCGGGTACTTTTTATCTTTCCCTTTGCTAATACATCCCCTATTTGGTCGATGTATGTCCGCCTGGAACGTCCCTTACCAGCCCTTCCACTCACATTCGCAATATAATTCTAATTTCCTTCCGCAACTTTCCATCGTAAGGTTGTCTGGAAGAAATAGCTTTTAGCAATAAGGCCGCCGCAATTGTACTAAGTATATTTGCAATTGTTTTGTATTTGCTGTTTTTCCAGTGTACATTAAAGAATATTCTTTTATCTCATGTTATCTTATAATTATATTTTCGTCATGAAACCTACCTGGAGATAGAGACAGCCAGTGTACTATTCTTATCTTATCCTAACCTAATCTTGTCTTGTCCTCTCCTGTCCTCATCTTATCTTATAATTATGGGCGGTGGTAGCGGAGCAGTGTGGAACGCCGGCCTCTCAATCGGGAGGTCGTGGGTTCAAACCCCGGCATGTACCAATGACTTTGTTTTCTAAGTTATGTACATTTGTGAAATTATAGTAGCAATACTACTCGCCGACGGTGAAGGAAAACAACGTAAGGAAACCCTAGTGTCTGAGGTGTTAGAGTACCTCAGCGCTTGCTACGTACAATGGCCCAACTATGAGGCTAAGTGCGGAAATCTCAGGGCTAACTATCTTTCTTATGATTATAATTTTTTCGTCATGAAACCTACCTGGAAATAGGGACAGCCAGTGTACTATTCTTATCTTATCCTATCCTAGCATAACCTATCTTATCTTGTCTTGTCTTGTCC
This sequence comes from Yponomeuta sedellus, assembly GCA_934045075.1. Lineage (NCBI taxonomy): Eukaryota > Metazoa > Arthropoda > Insecta > Lepidoptera > Yponomeutidae > Yponomeuta > Yponomeuta sedellus. The sequence continues at coordinate 69,801 of CAKOGX010000003.1, forward strand.
TGTCCTGTCCTGTCCTGTCCTGTCCTGTCCTGTCTTGTCCTGTCCTGTCCTGTCCTGTCCTGTCCTGATCTTATAATTATAATTTTTTCGTCATGAAACCTACCTGGAAATAGAGACAGCCCCTCGGGTCGTTCGGATCGTCCAGGTATACTAATCCACCGCAGCCGCAGTGGGCCGGCCGCTCTGACTTCCCCGGCTCCTCCGGCTTGAAGATGTTGCTTTGAGACCCAACCGGAGTCTTCTTCAGGCTGTCTTCGACCAACTGCGGATGGTAGTAAGCATAACATGACAACCCGTTAACCTATTTAGCCTCCAAATAGGTTTTTAAAATTGTCCTCAGCACGGGTTACGGCCTGCGCAGACGAAGGAATGTTCTCCCCAAGGGACAAAAGTTCCTGAAACGTTAAAAAATTTCCTCAGAGTACTTGTCGCGGTGGTGCCGTAGGTGCCGGCTGTCATATAATGGCAGTCGTTAAGCCATGTCAGAGGCCTTATGGGCGGCTTGACAACTTCTGGCAGTAAGGCGCGCCACTGTCTTACAACCCTCCACCAACCCGGACTTGGCCCCCGTGGTGGAGTATGGCCTAACCTTCCTGCGATGCAGGAAGAGACCCGTGCCCCAGCAGTGGGGACATACGAGGGTTGATAACGAACGAACGATCTTGTCGCGGACTCAACGCCTACGGTGTGCGCTCATTTGTTCCCCGGGAATTGAGTGATGGAAGTACGCTATGGAAGCAAATATTATGAGATTACACTGTGTTGTAATTTACATGAGGTTGAAAAATAAAAGGCGTTTTAAAAGTAAACACCGAACTTTCGTCCAGTCCGGTCTGTTGATGTCCTCGGTAACTTGACGGACTTTTTGTACGGGGTACTTTTAGTCCTTCGTGTGCGTTATTCGATACAATTTATAAGAGAGATCTATAGCGACGGACAAAAAAGTACCCGGGGGATAGTACCTCGTCTGCGCAGGCCTTTAGTGGAACAAAAATAATATAATCATGTGGGTACAGCGATATCATTCCAATGTAAAACCTAACTGCAAAGTAGGTACTCGGGGCTGCAAGTGACGCAAATTACTTCAGCCAGATGTCGCTGCCTGTAAATAATACAGAGAATATTTTAAATAGGTTCTAAATTTCGCTGATGCCGGCACTTGCCCACTGGCTCAGTTGAGAGAACGCTGGCACGGTTAGCCAGAGGTCGCGGGTTCGAGTCCCGGCATGGGCGGAATTTTTAGTCTTTTTAAAATTGTCCTTAGCACGGGTTAGTGCAAAAAAAGAATATAGTAACATAACATTTACATACAAGCACATACATTGTTTCTGGCCCCACACTAGGAACCCCTGTCTCGTGGGAACCAGAAACAGCGACGTCACAAACATGTAAACATCCAAGACCTGGGGTTTTTTTTTGTCCCCAGCTAGGATTCGAACCCGGGACCTCTTGCATGGTAGGCAGACTCGGTACCGCTGTGCCACAGAGGTCGTCAAAATAAACACATTTAAATATAGTCTGTTAGCCTTTAGAATATACCTCGGCTACTACAGGATAGATTCGGATAGATTCGTGTAATAGAAATATCAGAACTAATATGACACTTAATGTTACATAACTTTTCAAAACAGTGAAGAAAAGTTTTACACAGAGCAGGAAGTAGTATTACACTCGTGTGCTTTCGGCGAAAACCGAAGCCTACTCTAGAGCCCGAGGTATTTTCTAAAAGCTAACAGACTGTACTCGCATTGATCTTACATTGGACTCACAGTGTTTTTTGGGTACTTATATATTAACAAGTCTAATCGTGATTATTTATTAGGTAACGTCCTAAGTACTTGAATCGATCTTACATCGGAGTCACAATGTATATACAGGGCGCGTCCCAAAGTTATGGGCCATGAAGGGAAAGTACCTTAAATATCGTAGATAGGGTATTTCGCTGAAAGAAGACTTTATGTTATTTTTAAAAGTTAGTAATTCTGCATTCAAAGATTTTCTAAAAATTACTTTCCTTGTCTGGGAATCGAACCGACTTAAATTAAAAAAAAAAACACCCCTACTTTTATGATGCCAATCGAAATAATGGCTAAAAACTAATAACTCTTCTTAAATAACATAGAATTTTTAAAGAAAGGAACAGCGTTAAATTAATCATTTTAATCAAATTAGAAACATTCATGAAACTGTCGTAGTTAATTACATAAGTGGGTATTATTTGTAAATTAATCAATTAAATGCTCACAATGTGATCCCTCTTGTCTTACGTAAATCGCAAATCTTTTAATGAGTCCGCTGCCTGTTGATTTTCATTTTTCATTTTCCACTTAATTGACTACGACAGTTTCATGTATGTTTATAATTTGATTAAAATGATTAATTTCACGCTGTTCCTTTCTTTTAAAATACTCGGCTGTGGAACGATCTTCCGGTATCAATAAGGCGCTCTCCTTCCTCACCTGTCTTTAAAAGCAAGGTTAAGGAGTTTTATCTGTCCCTGCAAGTTTAGTATTCGTGAATTGTCCTTTTCATTTTGTCTTTTCCGTATGTCTCCATATAGGTACACAATATTGTATTTATTTCCTCATCGTGTAGATTGTTATTTTAACGTATTTATGTAAGTTTATCATAACTATGTATGTAACTGTATTAATGTAGGTATATTGTTATTTATATAAGTAGTGTATTAATATATTTATATTTGCACCGACTACCCGTCTCTTATTTCCTCCAGCAACTTTCCGTCGTAAGGTTGTCTGGAAGAAATTGCTTTTAGCAATAAGGCCGCCAATTGTACTTTGTATCATTACATGTTTTATAATATGTGCTCTGGTGTACACAATAAAGAATATTCTTATCTTATCTTATATTACTTAAGAAGAGTTATAATTTTTTGGCCATTATTTCGATTTTTTTTTTTAGTCGGTTCGATTCCCAGACAAGGCAAGTTATTTTTAGAAAATCTTTGAATGCAGAATTACTAACTTTTAAAAATAACATAGTCTTCTTTCATCAAAATACCCTATCTAAGATATTTAAGGTACTTTCCCTTCATGGCCCATAACTTTGGGACGCCCTGTATACGAGTACATACATGTAACGACGGCCTCGGTGGCGCAGCGGTGTGGCACGCTGACTCTAAAACCGACGGTCTCGGGTTCAATCCCCGGCCGGGTCAAACTGGGAAACGAACTTATCTAGTTTGTCTCCAGTCTTGGATGTTATCTATGTATTTATTGTATTTTAAATCTATTGTCGAGTTAGCACCTGTAACACAAGTCATTTAGTTGTACGTAGTATAGGGCTAACGAGATCTGTGTAATATGTCCATGAATATTTATTTATTAATTATTTATACTTGTCTTAATAGTTTACAAAAAAGACCAACAGAATATATTCCAGCGTGCGTTGCTTGCGAGTGAGATTTGCAGAGTAACTCGCCGGCGCGCAGGTGAAGTATATCCGCAAAGAGGCTAAATAATATTCAAGCCGTCTTAACTCATAAGTAGACAGCGGCACGTTATATGTACGGGCGTGTACATACTCTTCGTTATTTCCTTCCTTCTTCTGTTCGTCCATCCGCCTTTCTTCCCTCCTTCTCTCCATTTTTTCCCACCATTCCTTCTTCCTTCCTTGCTTCATTGCACGTTCCTTTTTACCTTCATTCCTACCCTCCTTCCTTCCTCCCTCCATTGTACAATCTCTCCTTTTTAATTTTCTTCTTTCCATCCTTTTTACCTTCATTCCTAACCTACTTCGTTTCCTCCTTTGTACAATCCTTCCTTTTTATTTTCCTTCCCTCCTTCCTTTTTACCTTCATTCCTACCTTCCTTCCCTCCATTGTACCTTCCTTCCTTCCTCGCTTACCTGTATATCCTTCAAGAAGTTGTTCTCTTTCCGCCTCTCGTTCTTGTGCCTCTTCCCCTGCGGGCCGTCCCCCCCCGTCCCCGGCGCGGGGCACCTCCCCCGGCAGTCCCTGAAGGCGGCGCGGCGCGGGGGGCGGCTGTTGTAGTGCTCCGGGATCCCCAGCAGCACCATCCCGGGACGCAGGTTGGGGGGGTGCTGGCTCAGGCCTGCGGGCGGTTCAGATGACTATCAGCATCAGCATCAACCCATTATGTCCCCACCGAGGGGCACGGGTCTCTTCCCTGAGGAAGGTGTAGGCCATACTCCACCACGGAAGCAGAGTCCGGGCTGGTGGAGGATTGTAAGACAGTGGCGGGCCTTACTGGTAGAAATTATCGAGAGGCTTAGCCTCATAGTTGGACCATTGTATGTTAACAATTCAGATACTAGGGTGCTCTTGGCCATCTTGGCTGTTGCTCAACTCACCCAGACTGGCGGACTGCTAGCTTGCTGGTAGCTCGACTTACCCAGACTGGCGAACTGCTAGCTTGCTGGTAGCTCAACTCACCCAGACTGGCGGACTGCTAGCTTGGTTGGTAGCTCAACTCACCCAGACTGGCGGACTGCTAGCTTGGTTGGTAGCTCAACTCACCCAGACTGGCGGACTGCTAGCTTGGTTGGTAGCTCAACTCACCCAGACTGGCGGACTGCTAGCTTGGTTGGTAGCTCAACTCACCCAGACTGGCGGACTGCTAGCTTGGTTGGTAGCTCAACTCACCCAGACTGGCGGACTGCTAGCTTGGTTGGTAGCTCGACTCACCCAGACTGGCGGACTGCTATCTTGCTGGTAGCTCAACTAACCCAGACTGGTGGACTGCTAGCTTGCTGGTAGCTCGACTCACCCAGACTGGCGGACTGCTATCTTGCTGGTAGCTCAACTCACCCAGACAGGCGGACTGCTAGCTTAACTCACACAGACTGGCGGACTGCTAGCTTAACTCACCCAGACTGGCGGACTGCTAGCTTAACTCACCCAGACTGGCGGACTGCTAGCTTGGCTGGTAGCGCAACTCACCCAGACTGGCGGACTGCTAGCTTGGTTGGTAGCTCGACTCACCCAGACTGGCGGACTGTCCGGCGCGCACGCTGTCGCAAGGTACTCGGTTGCGGTAGATGGTGCTCACGGATATCTTCACGAACTCGCCCGTGTCTAGTGGACCTGAGGGCAAGTGTTTTAGAGTTAAACATGACGATTCGAAGTCTTTCCACATTAAAATGTGAAAATACTTTGCTGAATTCCGCCAAAAATAATAAGTAAACAGTTACAGTAACAGTTAATGCTTTCAAAAAGAAACGTCGGAATATTGTAATAAACGAGAAAAATCCGTATAAAAACAGTTTTAATATAGTAAACATTAGCATTTTTTTTATTCGTTATCAACCCTTGTATGTCCCCACTGCTGGGGCACGGGTAGTAAACATTGTTTAAAGAAAAAAACACATTAATTCATTGATTAATTTTCGAGATTGATTGAACGAACTCATGAATGAATTAGTGATTGACTGACTGACTCGCTTATTGACTGACTGATTAGTTCAGTAAGTATTTCACTCCGTGAGGACTTTATGACTGACAAACTGAATGAATGAATGAATGAATGAATGAATGAATGAATAGTATTTTCTAAGGTTATCACGAGCACTAGACATAATTAAAACTGTTTCTATACGGATTTATGCTCGTTTATTACACGTTTACAATTTTTTACATTTTTAAAATTGTAAAATGTAATAAACGAGCATGAATCCGTATAGAAACAGTTTTAATTATTTACTTACTCACTCACTCACTCACTCAGTATGTATGTATGTATGTATGTATGTATGTATGTATGTATGTATGTATGTATGTATGTTTGTATGTATGTATGATGTATGTATGTATGGATCTTGCACGTACAGTACCTACTAAATAACTACGTTGCCACCAATATTGTCATATCGACTGACTTTTATTCATTCATTTATTTATTTATTTATTTATTTAATATTGGGAAGACTAACAGCACATAACAAAGAGTATGAATGAAGTGAAAAGATCGAATGATTATTTTCCAAACTCAGGTATATTTAGACGGCAGTGATACAATCAATGGAGCAGGCTCACCTAGCAGCAGCCGCTCCCCCTCCCGCAGCGCCCCCCCGGCCAGCAGCCCCCCCACCACAGGCCCCGCCGAGTCCCCCACGTGGAAGATCTCGTCGATCTGGAACTCGCACGACTCCTGCCGGGAGACGGAAGACCCATTCAAATATTGGTCGAAATTGTTATTAAAAACCTATTGAGAGGCTAAAATTCCACTCATGCCGGGATTTGGACCCGCGATCTCTGGTTATCCGTGCCAGCGCTCTACCAATTGAGCCAATGGACAACTCACCGACATCAGTGAAATTTCGAACCTCTTTACACTATTCTCTGTATAACGTTCAGGCAGCGACATCTGGCTGAAGTAATTTGCATCACTTGCAGCCCCGAGTACCTACTTTGCAGTTAGGTTTTACATCGGAACGATACCACATGATTAAACTATTTTTATTTTTAATTGTTTGTTTGTTAAAATTGTCCTTAGCACGGGTTAGTGCATTAAAAATAAAAAAAATAGAATATCTTCAGGGATTTGTGTGAACAGAGGGACTCCCCAAAGATTGTCACGAGCGACCGAGGAGTTGATTAAAAATAATTTATATACTTACAGAGTCACCACTAGGAGTCTACACTAATACAATATTACTTATTCTAAGGTGTTGAGACTATTTACAATAAAAGTATTGATACATCAGCATCAATCGATTGACGTCAAGGCCTACTTAGAAGAAGTGCCAACGGAGGTCATTCGGGGAGGTCGGTGTGACTTAGCCAGCGCGACTCACGTCCTCGGGCATCCTCGGGCCGGCGTCGCGGTCGGCCGCGGGGGGCGCGGGGCGCGCGGGCGGCGCCAGCGCCAGCAGGTAGGCGTGCAGCGCGCTCAGCCCCAGCCCGCGCACGCAGCTCACCGGGAACACGGCCACCGCCTCCGCCCTGCGGGGACACGAGCCGGGATCACTCTCGCGCTCGGCTCGCGCCGGTGCGGCTGTGATTCACTCATTTACTGCACGCGCACACACCCACACGCACGCTGACACGCACGCACGCACTCATTCACACGCGTACGGACGCATTCAGCACGCATTCACACACGCACGCACTCATTCACGGACGCACGGACGCACGCACGCATTCATTCACGCACGCACGCATTCACTCACGCTCGCACGGACGCATTCACTCGCGCATTCATTCACGCACGCACGCATTCACTCACGCTCGCACGCATTGGCGCACGGACGCATTCACTCGCGCATTCATTCACGCACGCACGCATTCACGAACGCAACTACGCATGCACACACGCATTCTCACACGCACGGGCGCATTCACGCACGTAATCACACACGCACGGACGCATTCACACACGCACGGACGCATTCACACACGCACGGACGCATTCACACACGCACGGACGCATTCACACACGCACGGGCGCATTCACCACGCAATCACACACGCACGGGCGCATTCACGCACGCATTCACACACGGACGCACGCATTCACTCACGCACGTGCGCACGCGCGAAATCTCGTAGGGCTGAGTATAAATGTCAGTACCCATTTTTGGTTTCTGTTTTTTTTTTTTATTATATAAATTTTGTTTATTTCTGTAATTACTCTGTCGGTCTTAATTTGTTTAAAGTGTCAGCATGTTTCATACCTTGTTGTACTAGTTGCATACCTTATTGTACTAGTTTTTTTGGGATACTGATACCCAAGATTCTGATCTAATTTAGGACCCAGTCTGTCCACAAATCACTTTTACTGCACCAATTGTACCTCAGCTATTTGTAAATAATTTCTTCTTCTTCAGGCTATATTATGTAGTCCACTGCTGGACAGAGCCCTCCCCTAATAAGCGCCATAGCGCCCTGTCTTCAGCTTGCCGCATCCAGCAACTAATTCATGAACGGAGAAATAAGGATCAGTGGTATTTACTGAATGACCCGGTCTACTTGGTATCACCTATCATAGACATTAAAACTCTGCCTTCTCTTTCTTTATTTCTGTCTTTCTTCCCTCCCCGCCCCGCCCTCCGATCAAACATACTCTTAAACTATGTTGTCATATAACACAAATGTAAAGTATGTCAAAACAAAAATACTCACTCGTCCGACTCCTGTGGAGGGTCCAAAACTTCCGCGCCGGTGTCGACCGAGTCCAGTATCAGTTTCCGCGGTCCCACGCAGGTGCGCGCGAGATGCTCGTCCGTGATCAACAGTGGTTTCTGAAACCACACATCAATATGTGTGGTTAAAACGTAGCTAAAATATACTCTTACAAGACACTTATCTGATATATCATCATATCACAATTAATTGTTAGAATATTTTCGGGGCTTAATCGCGTAGTAATTTATTGCTATTTTACCTCGACGTTTCGACGACGTTACAGTCATCGTGGTCACGAGAAGACTCAACTATGAAGACTATGTGTACAAGTCGCGAAAGCAAATGTTGAAATAAAACCACAACGGCAAACAATACAATTTTGAATGTCAAAAATTAAGAAGATTAATTTTCGAGTTCAATCATTTTACACGATAGTGGATTATTAGTTAACTTTGAAGCATCATAGTAGGATAATTTGCTAAAATATATAGTATTTTCTAAGGTTAACACGAGCACTAGACATAATTAAAACAGTTTTTTCACGGATTTATGCTCGTTTATTTACAATTTTCCGACGTTTCGGCACTTTTTCAGGTGCCGATCATCCGGGACCACGGCACCTGAAAAAGTGCCGAAACGTCGGAAAATTGTAAAAATGTAATAAACGTGCATAAATCCGTGTAAAAACCGTTTTAATTATGTTAAAATATAGTTATTTCAAAATCTTTTACTAGTATTTTGTTCTGGTATAGACCCTTGCCTTATGGGTACTTTTGTTCTGGTAAAGACACCTGCCTTGTGGTCACTTTTGATCTGGTATATAGACACCAACCTTATTTCTCCTAGTGATTAACTTGCCTTATCTTTTGATGTAGTATAGAAACAGTAGTGTTGTTCTAATTTAAAGAAATAAAGAATTTAAACAAACGAACCGTTACTGAGTTACATTGCGATAGTGAGCGATTATTATCTCTGTCCTTGTCACACGTACGCGGTAATGGCGTCAGTTGATCGACGAAAGCTGTCGTTGCGTATTTCGTGGTACAGGAAAACTTTCACTACGGTAGTTGTCAACATTTGGTGCCATCCGCCATTTTGTGAACTATAACCGCCTTATTATAAAAACCTGAATAAGTCCTGGTTTAAACCAAGACTAAAAGATCTAGGATTGTTACGGTATCAAAGTTAGACCCAGATCAAATGTGTGTCGTTATTACAAATAGAAGACTATTCGAGGATCAGTTAAACCAGAGATCAGCCATGGTTCAAATAATATTCACTGATTCGTTCATTCAACGTTCATTCAATGCTGCGTTCCGTTTCACTAAATGGATATTATCTTCACATTTTAAACGCAAAAATATTCATTATTGCGTTTAAAATACATATACATCGTAAATTGTTCTTTGTTTAGGTTCCAATCTAACTAAAATGAGCACTATTAATTATTATATTGTTATTGAAGCGTTTTTATAAACAAATGGCTACTCTCGTGTGAAATGGAGTGAAATATTCGAGCGCGCGCGCCAATCCGAGACGTCAAAAATTTTCTGATAGTTTCATACTGGGAATAGGTATTATTAATTTTTAAACTTTGGGCGGTTTCGGTGTTGATTATTATAATAATAAAATGGAACATTTGAAGAAAAACGTGAACCTATATTTGTATCGAAAATCTTCGTCACTTAATTTGAAGGGATTTACACGATGACGAAGTTTAAATCATGGCCTAATCGTCCAAATCATCGAAATCCATCATATCAGTGGCGTCCATAATATCAATTATTTATTGCTATCTATCACACACACAAAACGAAACAAATTCAAACGTCAACTTGGAGGTTAGTCCATAGATAAACTAGGGGTATCAGAAGTTAAACTTTAGTACCATAGATAGTCCTTGACGTAGCGATAAACTTCGTTTTGTAATAACATTTTACTTGGTCTATGGTTTAAACCTGGTAACAATCCCAGTACTAAATTTAGACCGCGTTTTGGAATAAGGCCGTAATAGTTCATTCCTGTTTAAATTGCATTGGATGTGATACGAGGACAAGTTTTATAGCCATATTGACAACATGATTGATAATAATATGGATAGTTTTGTCATAAATACGGCTGATTCGTACTCTTCCGGTGAATAATGTTTGACTAATACAGACGACAGGGATTAGAATAGGGAATCCGAAATTTGTATAACTATAATTTATTCAAATAAAAATGTTTTGAACCCCTGAAACTATGTTTACATTCTTTATCTCGTCTCATTGGCCTTCCTTTAGACACTCGCCTCATTGCTAATTCTGTTGCCCTATGCCACTGACCTTGTTGCTCCGCTTCAAGATGGCGGCCAGCTCGTCCACTATGGCGGCGTAGGGCTGCAGCTCGCACTTGTGACCTAGTTTAGTCACTCGTGGTCTAGTATGGTCACTGACCTTATTGCTCCGCTTCAAGATGGCGGCCAGCTCGTCCACTATGGCGGCGTAGGGCTGCAGCTCGCACTTGTGACCTAGTTTAGTCACTCGTGGTCTAGTATGGTCACTGACCTTATTGCTCCGCTTCAAGATGGCGGCCAGCTCGTCCACTATGGCGGCGTAGGGCTGCAGCTCGCACTTGCTGATGACTGTGAAGAAGGGGAGCTCCAGAGCCAGCAGCAGCCCGATGTGCTCCCGCGTGATGTGCGTGATGCCAGCCGTCGCTGACACCTGGTGGGTTGGACAACTTTTGTAAGTAACCAGCTCAGTTGGAAAGAGCGCTGGCACGGATAGCCAGAGGTCGCGGGTTCGAATCCCGGCATGGGTGGAATTTTTAGCCTCTAAATAGGTTTTTAAAGTAACTAGCTGACCCAGCGAACTTCGTACCGCCTGACAGTCGGTTCTTTAGGTTTTTTTTTATTTTCCCCTCCGCAAAAACTATCCTATCCGCTATGGCACTCATTAGGGGAGGGCTATGTCCAGCAGTGGACTAATATAGCCTGAAGAAACAGAAGAACGATTTACGTATGTACTTCAAGGAATATTGTAAAAAAAGGATTAGCGAAATCGGTTCGGCTGCTCTCGAGATTTGCGCTTACCAACTCGATAGCAGCTGAACCGATTTCGCTAATTATTTTTTTAGAATATTCCTTGAAGTACGAAGATGTTTCTATGGAGAGAAAACTAAAAAAAATTAAGAATCGCCTGTTAGGCGGTATCTTCTCTATAATATAAAAATGAATCGCTCAATGTGTTGGTAAGCGCAAATCTCGAGAGCAGCCGAACCGATTTCGCTAATTCTTTCTTTAGAATATTCCTTGAAGTACGAGGATGGTTCTTACGGAGAAAAAAAACTAAAGAATCGACTATCAGGCGGTAAGAAGTTCGCTGGGTCAGCTAGTAGTTTATATTTATAATAAAAACGGAAAACTGGATAAAAACGGACAAGTACGTAATATAGTCAGATCTGGTCGAAGGGTAAAGTTGTAGTGATGAAAATGAGGGAAAATTCGAAATGTGTGACATAATTTAAACATTTGAAAATGATAGATAGAAAAAGAAATAAAAATGGTGTAAAAAGGTTTGCACCATTACAACCTGAGCGGAGGCGGAGATGGCAACTCACTATTAGGACTAACTTTTTCAGGCTATATTAGTCCACTGCTGGACATAGCCCTCCCCTAATGAGCGCCATAGCGCAAGGTTGTGCCATCATTGGGGGGTAATGGCCATAATCCCCACGCTGGGCATGCGGGTTGGGGATCGCAGTTCGGTGTAATTGTACTGCAGGGGGCGCTGCTGCCCACCCCCCGGTTTGTGTACCTTAGTCGCCTTATACGACACCCGCGGGAAGAATTTGGGTTCGTGCTATTCTCTAAGCCGACACCACACAGCATAACTAACTTACGAAGACATAAATAGAGAACACTTTATTGCTCAAACAGAAAAAAATAATACCACCATGATTTAATTTTCTTAAATCTAAGTAGTAATTATACTATTTTTATTTTTAATGCACTAACCCGTGCCAAGGACGCTCTAAATAGGTTTCTAAGTAGTAATGTAAGAAGACATTGATTGTTACATATTAAACGGGTAACCGCGATTATTTATTAAATTTACATTGACAATGGACTATTGTGGACGACGGTGGACTCATCTATAGCATAGCCTAGGGTGGGGAATGCTCAGTCAAGCTTTATAATACGTAAGTATCGCGCAATGTGGCTAATACCCAACGGTGTTCCTCTATTATTTCCAATGGTTACATTGACAATGGACGATAGTGAATGACGGTGGGCACATCACAAACACAGCATAGTGTCGCAAAGCTGTAGACGGTATTCCGGTAGTTCGTGCCACAGTTTATACCGAGAGTGGACGGCGGTGGACTAAGCACAGGGCAGTGTGGCGAATACCCAGTCAAACCTTAGACAATGTTCCGTTGGTACTTGCAACGGTTTACACTGATAATGGACGACGGTGGACTCGCCACAAGCATGACAAAGTGTAACGAACAGCCAGACAAGCTGCAGACAATGCTCCGCTAGTGCTTGCAAAGGTTTACATTGACGACGGACGACAGTGGCCGACGGTGGACTCACCACAAGCATGGCGTAGTGTGGCGAGTAGCCCGTGAGGCCGGAGACGGTGGTCCTCTGATACTTCCGGTGGCCAGCCAGGTCTAGGAAGGATACCAGCTTGGCTGAGCGCTCGCCGATGCGCTCCGCTGTCATCAGCTCCGAACATCCGTAGTTGACCACGTTACCCTGCGAGGAAAGTTATGCGTATTTAAATTTTTCAATAGTTAAGCAACACCAGGCGCGGTCAGGTACAGGACGGGTGAGCGTCCCGTGACTACCGCTAGTGGCATTTTTCCGAGCGCTTCCGTGGTTCGCAAGGCACGTTGAGCCGTCGGTGCCGGCTGTCATATAATGGCAGTCGTTAAGCCATGTCAGAGGCCTTATGGGCGGCTTGATAACTTCTGTCAGTAAGGCCCGCCATTGTCTTACAATCCTCCACCAACCCGGACTTGGCCCCCGTGGTGGAGTATAGCCTAGCCTTCCTGCGATGCAGGAAGAGGCCCGTGCCGAAATTTTTAAAGTAATTTAATACATCATTATCAGCCGACCACGGTTTAATTTGAAAATTACAACTGATATATTTGAAACTTACAATGCATGAATTTGGAGTTTTCTGCTGAAAAAATGTGGAAATTTTTGCTCAATAGTTTAAATTTACAACTGATCAATTCGAAATTTACAACTAAAAATTTCAAACTTTGTGCTCAATACGTTAAATTTGCAACTGATAAATATGAAATTTTTACACTATTTTTATTTTTAATGCACTAACCCGTGCTAAGGAACAAATTTAAAAACCTATTTAGAGGCTAAAAATTTCACCCATGCCGGGATTCGAACCCGCAACCTCTGGCTATCCGTACCAGCGCTCTACCAATTGAGCCAATGGGCGACTCACGACATGAAATTTTTAACTGATCGTTTTAAAATTTACAAAGTTTAATTTACTGCTAAATAATTAGGAATTGATTTGCTGAATAATTTAAATTTACATCAAATTTATTTCGAATTTTCTGCTGAATAATTAGGATTTTTTTTGCTGAATTTAAAATTGCAACTGATAAATTTGAAAATTACAACTGCAATTGTATAATAGTACTCGTATAATAAATTTATTTGCTGATGAATGAAGGAATTTCGGATGATAAATTTGAAAGTACTACCAAGCTACTTATTGGTGCTTAGTCCACGCTAGATGGAATGATTGATTGATTGCTTACAACAAATATTTCAAGAGGCCTTGTTAACTCATCGATTGATAACAGGATTATTTAGTTATAAGGAAGGTTTAAGCCCCTGGAAACTTTTGTATAATTACATAAGCTATGCACTATACGTGAATACAAGTGACCACCACTGTAAAGCCTGTTTGTGTATATTTTATTTATTAAGAACATAAAAAGAGGCGTTACACAACCCGAAAATTCGCACAAAGCTTCGTCACTATATTCGTTCGTGGTATAAATAGCACTATAAATGTACCATCATGTTTGTGCAATATAGAAATACTGTTACGGGCTAGGGTTCTGGATTTGGATGTAAAACGCCAATGACAACTTCTTAGGATTTATTCACGCAGGGTCTGGTCTGCAGGTCTTCACGACACGAAGTCCACACGTAGATTCCAATCGCAGGTCCAATCGAAGTCCAATAGTATCGCTGAGGTCGTAGGTTATCGCTCGTATCGCAGGTATGTTCACTTGAAGTTCACTCTTCGCTATTCCAAACGGAACTGACAGCTATTTATATCCGCCGGCCAGGGTTCTAGAACATTCCCGTAACTATGTACCTACACTCGGTACACGCGGCAAGGTCGCTCGAACAGTTACACATTTAAAGAGTTTTGAACCTTACTCTAGTGGACATACGAGTCATTATTGCTTGCAGCGTTTATTGTTTACTAAAACGCAGCATGCGGCGACTATTCGATAGGCTTCCAGAAGGCTCTATTCTAGATGGTTCGGGATAGGACCGCGACAATACTTTACTTATTTAGTTTGTTTATGTATTTTAATGTAAAAATATATTTGGATGTCAATCTAGCTTAAAAATCGCGAATATTACAATATTATATTATGATTATCTACATAACAATCATAGTAAGTTTTCTTTTTGTCTGTTTACATGTAAAATGTATATATTAGTATATTATAATTATATATGTATGTTTGTATAATACTCGTATATAAATTAGTAATATTTATTATATTAAGTATATATGTATATGTAATATATGTATATATAATATATATATGAATATTAGTTGTAAGTCAGTTTATGTACATACTCTTCCTGTATACTTCATGTACACCTACCTACCTACTCTCTTCATCTTTCAGTTCTATCCATCCCAAGGTTGTCTGTAAGAGATCGCTTTTAGCGATAAGACCGCCAATTGTATACGGCAATAGTTAGATATGTAAGCCTTATTATAAAATTTGTTTTCTAGTGTGTACAATAAAGAGTTCTAATCTAATCTAATCTATATTATACTAAGATTGTCCTTGAGAAGTATGTGTAGTGTTACTTTGAATGACAGGATACGCAATAGTCTGGTTAGAGAACGTCGTGGACTGAAAGAGGATGTAGTGACTAGAATTGAGAAAGGAATGCTGCGTTGGTTTGGACATGTGGAGAGGATGAAGGGAGAAAGATTGACGAAACAAATATATACTGCGAATGTGAGTGGAAGGGTTGGTAAAGGTCGTCCCAGGCGGACATACATCGACCATACATGATCTGTCAGGATCGTTGCAAGTGGCAGTCCCTGGTCTCTGCCTACCCCTCTGGGATACAGGCGTGAGGTTATATGTATGTATGTACTAAGATTGTTACTTGTTTTACATGACTAATAAGCAAAATAAATAAATGTATCGAGCTGCACGTCAGAGCCGAGTATCTCGCGCCAGTACCTGCGCGTCAAAGCCGAGTCTCTCGCGCCAGTACCTGTGCGTCAAAGCCGAGTATCGGCGCCAGTACCTGTGCGTCAAAGCCGAGTCTCTCGCGCCAGTACCTGTGCGTCAAAGCCGAGTATCGGCGCCAGTACCTGTGCGTCAAAGCCAAGTCTCTTGCGCCAGTACCTGTGCGTCAAAGCCAAGTATCGGCGCCAGTACCTGTGCGTCAAGCTGAGTATCTCGCGCCAGTACCTGTGCGTCGAAGCCGAGTATCTCGCGCCAGTACCTGTGCGTCGAAGCCGAGTATCTCGCGCTAGTACCTGTGCGTCGAAGCCGAGTATCTCGCGCTAGTACCTGTGCGTCGAAGCCGAGTATCTCGCGCCAGTACCTGTGCGTCGAAGCCGAGTATCTCGCGCCAGTACCTGCGCGTCAAAGCCGAGTATCTCGCGCCAGTACCTGTGCGTCAAAGCCGAGTATCTCGCGCCAGTACCTGTGCGTCAAAGCCGAGTATCTCGCGCCAGTACCTGTGCGTCAAAGCCGAGTATCCCGCGCCAGTACCTGTGCGTGCAAGCCGAGTATCTCGCGCCAGTACCTGTGCGTGCAAGCCGAGTATCTCGCGCCAGTACCTGTTCGTCAAAGCCGAGCATCTCGCGCCAGTACCTGTGCGTCAAAGCCGAGTATCTCGCGCCAGTACCTGTGCGTCAAAGCCGAGTATCTCGCGCCAGTACCTGTGCGTCAAAGCCGAGTATCTCGCGCCAGTACCTGTGCGTGCAAGCCGAGTATCTCGCGCCAGTACCTGTGCGTCAAACCCGAGTATCTCACGCCAGTACCTGTGCGTCAAAGCCGAGTATCTCGCGCCAGTACCTGTGCGTCGAAGCCGAGTATCTCGCGCCAGTACCTGTGCGTCGAAGCCGAGTATCTCGCGCCAGTACCTGTGCGTCAAAGCCGAGTATCTCGCGCCAGTACCTGCGCGTCAAAGCCGAGTATCTCGCGCCAGTACCTGTGCTTCAAACCCGAGTATCTCGCGCCAGTACCTGTGCGTCAAAGCCGAGTATCTCGCGCCAGTACCTGTGCGTCAAAGCCGAGTATCTCGCGCCAGTACCTGTGCGTCAAAGCCGAGTATCCCGCGCCAGTACCTGTGCGTGCAAGCCGAGTATCTCGCGCCAGTACCTGTGCGTGCAAGCCGAGTATCTCGCGCCAGTACCTGTGCGTCAAAGCCGAGTATCTCGCGCCAGTACCTGTGCGTCAAAGCCGAGTATCTCGCGCCAGTACCTGTGCGTCAAAGCCGAGTATCTCGCGCCAGTACCTGTGCGTCAAAGCCGAGTATCTCGCGCCAGTACCTGTGCGTCAAAGCCGAGTATCTCGCGCCAGTACCTGTGCGTCAAAGCCGAGTATCTCGCGCCAGTACCTGTGCGTCAAAGCCGAGTATCTCGCGCCAGTACCTGTGCGTCGAAGCCGAGTATCTCGTGGCTGAGCGAGGAGGTTCGTCCGCTGCGGACCTCGTGAACGTGTCTGAACATGTTGAGTCGTGCCGAGCCGCGCCCGTTGTCCAGCTCGCCTGGTGAACCACATACATCACATAAGACATCTGTGCAACTTCCACATGTAAACATACAAAGTACAAGTTGTTACCCTATTGCATCTTCTTCGTCAGGCTATATTAGTCCACTGCTGGACATAGCCCTCCCCTAATGAGCGCCATAGCGCAAGGTTGTGCCATCATTGGGGGGTAATGGCCATAATCCCCACGCTGGGCATGCGGGTTGGGGATCGCAGTTCGGTGTAATTGTACTGCAGGGGGCGCTGCTGCCCACCCCCCGGTTTGTGTCCCTTAGTCGTCTTTTACGACACCCGCGGGAAGAATTTGGGTATTGCATAAATAATAATATTTATTTCCAGAACAAGTCCAATACATTTCAAACACAAACGCACACACACACACAATAAAGGAACTTAAAGTAAATTCCATTAAATCATTAATTTACTTATTGATACTTTTATTGCCATTTCAAGCGCTAGGGTAATTGAACACCTCAGATACCCAGGTTTTCTTTCTCACATGCTATAGTACATTTAATTTAATTTGTCAACTGGTGAACTTCTAGCATTATTAATGTAAGAAATTAATGTAAGATATTTTCTGATTCACCGAAAATATCTTACGTTTATACGTTGTCTAACCGTTGGGCGTGCCTCCCCTCACTCACCCTGAGTCAGCACGCCGATGAGCGTCCTCCCCTCACTCACCCTGAGTCAGCACGCCGATGAGCGTGGACTTGCCAGCCTCGTTAGCTCCGGTCACAGCAACCCGCAGCTCTACGCTCTGCTGCGTCTCTGCCAGCTGGTGGAGGCAAGGATAATAATAATAACAATAATAATAGACATTTCGGAAGAAAAAAAAACAGTGTTCCATAGTTATGTTAGTCCTCGTCAGGCTATACTAGTCCACTGCTGGACATAGCCCTCCCCTAATGAGCGCCATAGCGCCCTGTCTTCAGCTTGCCGCATCCAGCATCTGCCGGCAGTTTTTCGCAGATCGTCATCCCACCCAGTTGGAGGGCGTCCCACACTACGTTAGAAACTTAAAAAAAATAATCTAAACTAAAGGTAAAACTATGTTAGTAGGCTTAATATCAACGTTCTTGTAAACTCATTCACTCAGATAGAATAGCGTAAGATAAAATAAGATAAAAATATGACGGCCTCGCTAGCGCAGCGGTTTGGCACGCTGTCTGTACAACTCAAAGATTCAAAAGTCCTTTAAAAAGCGCGCAGTTGCGCCCTTTTATTTGACGGTGGAGGACACGTACCTTTCTAATGTACACCTCAGCTACGGCCCTATGCGGGGTCACGACATGCGCGCTTTCGCACCATGCGTCTCAAAGTCCTCAAAGAGGCGCACAGTGCTTAAATGCATTTTTGTTGGAGAAAAACACAGTATTTTTCAATCCAGAGAATCAAAAGTTTTTCAAAAAGCGCGCAGTTGCGCATTTTTAACAAAGAACTACACATAATATTAATTAATAAGCACAGTATTTCCTAATTCAGAGTCTCAAAAGCCCTTCCAAAAGCGCAATTGCGCTCTTTTACTATACGGTGATTGACATACCTTTCTAATGTAGACCTCAGCGACGGCCTGATGCGGCGCCACGCGTCTGACCGTGACGTGCGTCAAATGCACGCCCAAAGAACGCGCCATTCGACGCAAAGCGCATTTTTTTCAGAGATAAGCACAGTATTTCTTTAATTTGGAGACGCAAAGTCCTTCAAAAAGTGCACAGTTGCGCACTTTTACCAGATTTTTCTAATTTAGATATTTAATTTAGAGACGCAAAGTCCTTCCAAAAGCGCGCAATTGCGCACCTTTACCACAAAAAACACTTTATTTCAACGCAGACCGATACAATACCTTCCTGATGTAGGCCTCGGCAACGGCCCGGTGCGGCGCCACGCGCCTGGCCGTGACGTGTGTCAAATGCGCGTCCAGAGATCGCCATTCGATGCAAAGAGCATTTTTTTTCGGAAATAAACACAGTTTTTTTTTAAATTAGGACACGCAAAGTCCTTCCTCAAGTCTTAAGAGATCACTTTTAATTATAAGGCCGGGGTTTGTACTCTAAGGTTAAGAAATATATGTGTAATTTCCATTTTTATGTACAATAAAGTGTTCTCTATCTCTATTTATCGTTCAAAAAGTGCGTAATTGTGCACTTTTACCATTTAATTTAGAGATGCAATGTCCATCAAAAAGCGCGCAATTGCGCCCTTTTATTTGACGGTGTAGGCCACATACCTTCCTGATGTAGACCTCTGCGACGGCCCGGTGCGGCGCGACGCGCCTGGCCGTGACGTGCGCCAGATGCGCGCCCAGCGCGCGCGCCATGCGCCTCAAAGTCCGCAGCGAGGCGCGCAGTGCGCGCGCGCGCAGGCCTCGCAGCGCGCCGCAGTCGCGCACCCGCCCACCAGGTAGATGGCCGCGCCGCCGCCCGAGCGGAGCCGCCATTTCAGCTGCGCGGACAACGTTCCGAATTGAGTAGCTGTGCGGAATGTGCTTCTATTTCGACCGTGCAGATGAAATTCTGTTACATCTGTGCGGATGAGGTTCTATTATGTCTGTGCGGACAACGGTTTGGAATAGAATAGCTGTGCGGAATATGTTTCTATTTCGCCCGTGCAGATGAAATTCTGTTATATCTGTGCGAATGAGGTTCTATTATGTCTGTGCGGACAACGGTTTGGAATAGAATAGCTGTGCGGAATATGTTTCTATTTCGCCCGTGCAGATGAAATTCTGTTATATCTGTGCGAATGAGGTTCTATTATGTCTGTGCGGACAACGGTTTGGAATAGAATAGCTGTGCGGAATATGTTTCTATTTCGCCCGTGCAGATGAAATTCTGTAATATCTGTGCGAATGAGGTTCTATTATGTCTGTGCGGACAACGGTTTGGAATAGAATAGCTGTGCGGAATATGTTTCTATTTCGCCCGTGCAGATGAAATTCTGTTATATCTGTGCGGATGAGGTTATATTAAGTCTGTGCGGACAACGGTTTGGAATAGAATAGCTGTGCGGAATATGTTTTTATTTCGACCGTGCAGATGAAATTCTGGTTATATCTGTGCGGATGAGGTTCTTTTATATCTGTGCGGACAATTTGTTGTTTTAGATGTGCAGACAATGTTTTGTTTTAGCTGCGCGGATAACGGTTCGGAATGGAGTAGTTGTGCGAAATAAAAATAAAATACTATTTATTATAAAATTTCACAATTTATAAAAGGGTAAAGACCCCGTACTAGGTAAAAACCTGTATTACGGAAAGTCCTTCTTTTTCGATTACCATTGTGGAAAAAAAACAATTTCTTAAAATAGTGTTTAGTACACCATTAAAAAAAAAGGAAACATTTATTTAAATTGCCATAAATGTACACACATAAAAAATAACACAGTAATGGGAAAGATGAACATCATTATACTATTTTTATTTTTAATGCACTTAACCGTGCTAAGGACAAATTTAAAAACCTATTTAGAGGCCAGAAGCAATGTATGTGCCTGCATGTAAATGTTATAATTCCGAACCGTTGTCCGCGCAGCTGAAACAAAACATTGTTCGCACAGATATAATAGAATCTCATCCGCACAGATATAACAGAATTTCATCTGCACGGTCGAAATAGATACACATTTTAGTTTTTTAATTTTATAGTTATTTCTTAGTTCTTTTGAAAAGTAATATCGAACTGTTTATTGTATTTTTACTTCCTAATTGATGTTCATCTTTAAAAACCTATTTAGAGGCTAAAAATTTCACCCATGCCGGGATTCGAACCCGCAACCTCTGGCTATCCGTGCCGGCGCTCTACCAATTGAGCCAATGGCACGGATAGCCAGAGGTTGCGGGTTCGAATCCCGGCATGGGTGAAAATTTTTAGCCTCTAAATAGGTTTTTAGTATACAGTTTCATATTACTATCTTTTCAACAAAATTTCAAAAAGAACTAAGAAATAACTATAAAATTAATAAACTAAATTGTGTATCTATTTCGACCGTGCAGATGAAATTCCATTATGTCTGTACGGATGAGATTATATTATATTTGTGCGGACAATGTATTGTTTTAACTGCGCGAACAACAGTTCGGAATGGATTTATCCGGACACGGATATTGATAGCGACGGTATTGCAGCAGTTAGACGACGGCTGGCTGCGAATTTTTTTTTTAGAAGTGAGTGAGTACGCTCTCTTCGCATTATTTATGTATAAATTTTAGCTATATATTTTTCCTTCTGAAATGCTTACACCTTAATTTATTTTTCACTGAAACTCGTTTTTTTGCGGTGACTTAATCTCAGTTAATCATTAGTTTTAACAATTTATGGCTACAAGTGGAAGCCTGTTAATGGACTTTCTGTTTCATATTTTTAAATAGCATTAAGTGATATAATGCCAATGGCTTTCCTAAAACTAAATAAATAAAAATAATAATAAATAGAATATTATTTATTGCTGTGTGGAATACTTTTTATTTCGACCGTGCAGATAAAATTCTATTATATCTGTGCGGACAATGTTTTGTTTTAGATGTGCGGACAGTGGTTTGGAATAGAATAGTTGTGCGGAATATGTTTGTATTTCAACCGTGCAAATGAAATTCTATTACACCTGTGCGGATGAGATTCTATTATAGATATGCGGACAATGTTTTGTTTTAGCTGAGCGGGCAATGTTTTATTTCAGCTGCACGGACAATGATTCGGAATGGAGTAGCTGTGCGGAATGTGTTTCTTTTTCGACCGTGCATATGTGCGGATGACATTTTATTTTATCTGTGCCGATGATATTATGTTTTGTTTTAGCTGTGCGGAATATGTTTCTATTTCAACCATGCAGATAAGATTCTATTATATTGATCTGTGTGGACGACATTTTATTTTAACTGTGCTGATGATTTTTGTTTCGTTTTAGGTGTGCGGTCAATGTTTTGTGTTGGAGCCCTACGTCACTGAGCGGTGCCCCGCGCCCCGCAGGCCAGAACCGGCCGGACAACTTGCGAGCAGGTCGGCGGGCCGAGCCGCGGCATGCGGCACTTCACACCATCCGACGTGTCGATACACACTAATTTTGAATTATCTTCTTTTTCCAATTAAACCATCAATTTATACAGTCCACTAGCTTATTTATCTCGATATCAAGACCCTGAGCTAACATTTGTTTTAGCTGTTCGGAATATGTTTCTATTTCAACCGTGCAGATGAAATTCTATTATATCTGTGCGGTCAATGTTTTGTTATAGCTGAGCTGGCAATGTTTTATTTCAGCTGCACGGACAATGGTTTGGAATAGAATAGCTGTGCGGAATTTAATTCTATTTTAAGACGCCATTTCAGCTGTGCGGACAATGTTATGATTCATTTTAGCTGTGCGGAATATGTTTCTATTTCAAACGTGCAGATGAGATTCTATTATATGAATCTGTGCAGATGACATTCTGCTGTGATCCTGTTTT
The DNA here is from genome assembly GCA_934045075.1 of Yponomeuta sedellus. Lineage (NCBI taxonomy): Eukaryota > Metazoa > Arthropoda > Insecta > Lepidoptera > Yponomeutidae > Yponomeuta > Yponomeuta sedellus. The sequence continues at coordinate 92,366 of CAKOGX010000003.1, forward strand.
TGCTGTGCGGATAATTTTTTATATATTAGCTATGCAGACCATGTTTTATATTAGCTGCGCGGGCAGTGTTTTGTTTTAGCTGTGCGGATTATGTTTTGTTTCAGTTGAACGGAATTTCTGAATTAATTTGAAAAGACGTCTGGTCAACTCCTCACCTGCGTGACCAGATGCTGGAACCTTCTCTCGCAGGGAGAGACGAGTTGAAGCTTGTACTCCACTCCGCCGTAACGGGGCTCCGGCGGCAGAGAGCCGTAGGTTTCATCGCTCGTGTCTTCTAGCTCCGAGGCGCTGCTGAAGAGAGGTGGCTCTTTGTGAAACGAATCATTCATTTATTCAAACGTCGTCGTCGTCGCCAGGCTATACTAGTCCACTGCTGGACACAGCCCTCCCCTAAAGAGCGCCACGTTGTGCTATCATTGGGTGGTAATGCCCGTAATCCCCACGCTGGGCATGCGGGTTGGGGATCGCAGTTCGGTGGAATTGTACTGCAGGGGGCGCTGCTGCCCACCCCCCGGTTTGTGTCCCTTAGTCGCCTTTTACGACACCCGCGGGAAGAATTGGGTTGGTGCTATTCTCTAGGCCGACACTACACAGCAATATGGTGTGGTGTGTGGCTTTATTCATACATTCATTCATATTCATTCTTTGACATAAAAAAGCACGTCTCCACATTTAACTCACATCCCCAGATATAACTCAGGTCCCCACATATAACTCAGGTCACCACATGTAAATCACGTCCACACATATAACTCCGGTCCCCGCATTTAACCCAGGTCCCCAAATATACCATCTAAGTCATGTCCCCACATTTAACTCAAGTCCCGACATAATATAACTTACGTTCCCATACATATCTCACGTGCCCACATATAACTGACGTCCCCACATATAACTCAAGTCCCCACATAATATATCTTACGTTCCCACACATGACTCACGTCCCCACATATAACTCACGTCCCCACATATAACTCAAGTCCCTACATAATATAACTTACGTTCCCACACATAACTCACGTCCCCACATATAACTCAAGTCCCCACATATAACTCACGACTACACGTTTCACTCACCTGTCCCCGTAGGAGTCGGTATCCTCGTCGTCATCCGAGTACATGACGTCATCCCCCAAGTCCGCCGGGTTGAAGTCCCCGCAGGTGTAAGCGTCATCTTTAAGGCTCACCTTCTCCAGTTTGTCTATGACGTTGTGGACCTGAGGGAGAAAACACACTATATACAGTCTATTTAATCTTACTTATCCAATTTAGTAAACAAGATTCTAACCTTGAAATTGAGATTAGATGCCTAAACTAGACATTTTCTCGCAAATTCATGAACTATGTTTATAAAATTGGCAGCGTGTTATCTAAACGAGTGTTCCAGGTTACTTCATTTATGGAAATATGGCAGTTTTGGACTAAAAAGTCACAGTTTAAGGGTAGAATCTTGTTTACTAAATTGCACAAGTAAGAATAAATAGACTGTAATTAGGAATAGCCGAACTGTAAGAGCTTTCAAATCTAAGTACAAAAAGTGTCTTCTACATTTACAAAATTCCTAGGTATGAAATGAAATTTGAAATGAAATTAAATTTATTGGGCAGAAAAAGAAACCTTTCACACGGCTTTACACTGTTTGTTAAACTTAAAATATTTATGAAGATGTGATGTCGTTCAGGTTTCAGTTTTAAAGTTACAGCTGATATCTAAGCTAGACTAGGTCTGTAATATAGATATCAGCTTCCATTAATTATGTAGTCTGAGGCTACACTACAGTAAGCACGAGTGAAAACCTGAAGGGCACAGATGTTGGTTTACTTTAAATTATACTATTTTTATTTTTAATGCACTAACCCGTGCTAAGGACAAATTTAAAAAACCTATTTAGAGGCTAAAAATATCACCCCATGCCGGGATTCGAACCCCGCAACCTCTGGCTATCCGTGCCAGCGCTCTACCAATTGAGCCAATGGGCGACTCACCGGCATCAGTGAAATTTCGAACCTCTTTACACTATCCTCTGTATTACGTACAGGCAGCGACATGCGGGTTCGAATCCCGGCATGGGTGAAATTTTTAGCCTCTAAATAGGTTTTTTACTTTATATTATTGTTAAAATGGTATATTTATATGTGGTATATGTAGTGTATATTTTATTTTACGGAAGTATGTATCGATTGTTACGTTTCTGTAGTTATCCCCGCAGCACTCACTCATTCCCAAATACGCGCACACACGCTCACGCATAACTAATACATTTCAATGTTTTTATGATGGGCATAAAAAAATAAAATAAAAAAAAAATATTGCGGCCTCACGGTAGATGCCGTTCTGTGTCTAAGTTTTGTTTGTTCTGTGTTGTTTTGTTGTGGTATCCGCTGAGAACCAGGGTCGTGGTCGCTATCGGCCACGGCATAAAGCTGAGCGGGGGGGGGGGGGGGCATTTGGTGCCAATTCCTAGTTCTTAAATATCTAGGTTATATATTTTATTTTTTATAATGGTGCCAAATAAACGTGTTATATTCTATATCACATGGCCCCGCGGGCCCATGGAAGTCTTCTTCAATATATTGGGTATTTTCGAGACAAAGACCACCTCGTAGTCTTCGTACACAAAAACATTATTTAAGGC
>CAKOGX010000003.1:100000-157175 GCA_934045075.1 Yponomeuta sedellus
CCCGAATTGTCACTGAAGATGAAACTTGGGTTCATCATTATGAACCCGAGTCAAAGCAAGAGTCGATGCAGTGGCATAAAAAGGGTACACCTCCCCCTAGTTTAAGGTGTCAGAATCAGTAGGCAAGATGATGGCGACGGTGTTTTGGGGCTCTGAAGGAATTTTGTTATTAGATTACAAAGAAAAAGGTGTCAACATAACCGGAGAATATTATGCTTCACTACTAGAAAAACTGAAGGCGGCGATCAAAGAAAAAAGAACAGGAAAATGGTCGCGTGGGGTTCTCCTTTTGCAAGACAACGCGCCCGTTCACAAGTGTCACAAAGCGATGCCTGCATTACACAGATGTGGGTTCGAGGCACTAGTTCATCCACCCTATAGTCTAGACCTGGCCCCCAGCGACTATTATCTTTTTCCAAAAATGAAAAAAGACCTTCGAGGAAGAAAATTTTCGGAAGATGCAGAAGTCAAGAAGGCTATTTCGGCCCATTTTGACAGCAAAGGAAAAGAATATTTTTTCGAGGGTAAACAAAAGTTAATTTTAAGATCCAAAAAGTGTATTGAGCTTAGGGGGGACTATGTTGAAAAGGAAAAATAAAACAAATTAAATATTTAAATTCTAACCTTTTCATTCCGCGGACTTTTGGACCTCCCCTCGTACATGTGTGTGTCTTATAGAAGTAAATAATTTTATCTTCTTCAGGCTATATTAGTCCACTGCTGGACATAGCCCTCCCCTAATGAGCGCCATAGCGCCCTGTCATCGGCTTCCCGCATCCAGCATCTGCCGGCAGTTTTTCGCAGAGCGTCATCGCACCTGGTCGGAGGGCGTCCTACACTACGTTTGCCGAGTCGCGGTCTCCACTCAAGAACACGTTTACTCCAACGGTTGTCGGTTCTTCGCGAGATATGGCCAGCCCATTGCCACTTCAGCTCGCAACTTAACTAACTAATTCAAATTCAAATTCAAATAATTTTATTTCAACGTAAAGAATTTACATTCTGTTTGCTGAATGTAAATGTACAATGTAAAGTGTAATCCGCCGCCTTCGGGCCGTAATTGTAGTGGAGAAAAAGGCAGCGGAAAAAAAAACTCCACTCTGACCATCTTTTCTCAAATCATCTTAAAACCAAATACCTCAGTTGCCATATGTAAACCTAATAAGATTTCATGATTGCCATTAACAACCCTAAATGCCAAAGTATTAGTCAAATGTCTCACAATAATAGGGGAAAACATAAGTGCTGCGGCCAGACACACGAACAGCACTCGTTCACGAGCATAACGCAGTGCTCAGCCATCATCAGTCTCAACCATTTTGGAGGGAGATAGATGACCCGAACACCACGCTACCATTCGAATGACCTTTAGCAAACTTGCAGTTAAGTTTTTGTCAGTTATATAAGGTATCATATAGTTATTAATATGCAATCACGTCGTCTGTACACACAATATTTTTTAAAACCTATTTAGAGGCTAAACATTCTTCTACCCATGCCGTCGTGACTCGAACACGCGACCTCTGGCTAACCGTGGCAGCGCTCTCCCAACTGAGCTAATGGGCGACTACCCGCATCCTCGTACCTGTTCTTGGGCCTAGGGCAGGAGATCCTGTTGTTCAAAGCCACGTCCTCCAGTTTCTCTGCGGCATCAGCGTCGGGCCACGGCAGGAGTTCCTTCTGCGGCGAGGCCTTGGCCCGTCTCCGGCGACTCTTGCGCGCCGAGTTGCGGCGCCGGAGACGCTTATCAGCGTCGCAGGGCTCTGCGAACATTTTTTTAAAGCATAACATAACCTCATGCCTGAATTCCATCTCGAAATTATTTCAAAGCTCTTGCCCGGGAACACTTCCTCGAGAAGTGCTACCCCAAACTCCCTTAGCCACTCCTTATGTGAAGAGTCTTTCCGATGTATGTCCTCCCTATTCATTATATTTAGATTTCATATGTATGGTAATTTATATGGTATTCCTTGTCTCTTACAGTGTGTACTTAGGTGTATTTGTATTGTATAGTAATGTTTATGTATATTTATTTGTTTGTTTGTTTGTTTGTTTGTTTGTTTGTTTGTTTGATTATTTGTTTATTTGTTTATTTGTTTATTTGTTTATTTGTTTATTTGTTTATTTGTTTATTTGTTTATTTGTTTATTTGTTTACTTACTTACTTACTTACTTACTTACTTACTTACTTACTTACTTACTTACTTACTTACTTACTTACTTACTTACTTACTTACTTACTTACTTACTTACTTACTTACTTACTTACTTACTTACTTACTTACTTACTTACTTACTTACTTACTTACTTACTTACTTACTTACTTACTTACTTACTTACTTACTTACTTACTTACTTACTTACTTACTTACTTACTTACTTACTTACTTACTTACTTACTTACTTACTTACTTACTTACTTACTTACTTACTTACTTACTTACTTACTTACTTACTTACTTACTTACTTACTTACTTACTTACTTACTTACTTACTTACTTACTTACTGTTAGATATTAGAGGGTACTTTGTCCATACTCCGCGGGCGGCCCGGCCGCCTGTCAGTCTACAAATACACGTATCCCGGAGCACACATTGTCTTATTTATCAGTGGCGAACGTAGGTAAAACGGAAGTGCAGATTCATTATTTTAAAATGATCGGACAAATTGGCGAGTTTGAAGTGAAAACCGGCAACTGGTCGGCATATATTGAGCGGCTGGAAATGTATTTCTTGGCGAATAATATCGAAGAAAAAGTCAAGCTACCTACGCTAATTTCCGTTATGGGAGAAGAAGCGTACGAATTATTATCGACATTGGCGAGTCCGGCGAAACCTTCGAGTTTATCTCTGCAAGAAGCGGTAAGCTTGTTACAAAGTCACTTACAACCTAAGCCTTCGATTCTGGCAGAACGATTCCGCTTTCGTCAAAGGAGGCAGCTTGAAAATGAAACTGTAGCCGATTACGTAACGGAACTCAAAAAGATGTCACGGAATTGTGACTTTCTCAAGGCGCTGGAGGAAAACTTGAGAGATCAATTCGTGTGTGGCCTGAAGAGTGAAGCTACACGACAAAGATTATTTGCCGAAGAGAACCTTAGTTATCAAAAGGCAGTGTCTTTGGCAACTTCTCTCGAGGCAGCAGAAAGGGACGCCGGATCAGTGGAGCGCGCTTTTGTCGAAGGCATAAATAAGATGGGTATAGCCGGCTGCAAAGTGTGTGGTGCTTATCATAATCCGGAAGAGTGCCGTTATCAAAAATATTTGTGTAGCTTGTGCAAAAAGATAGGTCACCTTCGTCGAGTGTGTCCGGAAAACGAGGGTAGGGCGCCACGCCAGTACAATGGCGGGCGGAGCTATGGCGGCGATAGAGGAGCGCGGGGACGGCGCGGGCGCGGAGGGCGCGGGCGCGGCTGGCGCCCGGCTTGCGCAATGGCCGCCGGCAGTGGCACCCATTGGGTGCAAGACGAAGACGCCGCTACCGGAACGGTCTGCGGAGGGAGCGCGGCGCGGAATACGGGCGCGGGCGCGGGCCCGTCGCCGAGTCTGAGCGCACACCGGGACCGGGATCACGGTCATCAAGAGGACGACTACAGTGACGAGGAGCCTGTATTCCAGATGTCCTTAACGAAGTATAAGCCGGTGTGTATACCTATAGTAGTAGGTGATGTAATACTTAACATGGAGATAGATACGGGATCAGCCTTATCATGTATAAGTCGTGCGACTTACATGAATTTTTATCACAACCTAACATTAAACCCCTGCAGGTTGAAATTAAAGTTTTACGATGGGTCAAAGATTGAACCGTTAGGTTATTTAGAGGTCAGTGTCAACTACCGAGGTGAAAGTAAAATTTTGGACTTGTACGTAATTGATAATGGTTGCACTAATTTATTAGGACGGCAATGGCTGTCAGAGCTATCAATCGAGGTACCAACTTGCAAAATCTATAACGTAAATGTAAACAATACGCAGGTACATCCAAATAGGTCAAGTGGAAGTTACACACAGGATTGTATAAAAAATATAATTTCCAGACATAAAGAAATTTTTGACGGCGGTCTGGGGCGGTACAGTGGCGGCACGGTGGCGTTGAACGTACGCGAGGGAGCGCAGCCAATATTCTGCCGCGCGCGGCCGCTGCCGATCGCCATGCGCGCGCGGGTCGACGCCGAGCTAGACGCGATGCTGCGCGCCGGCGTCATCGAACCGGTTGACCACTCCGACTGGGCCACACCACTTGTTATTGCAAACAAATAAGGTAACGCTAAATCGTGCTTTGAAGATGGATAGGTACCCGGTTCCGAGAATAGATGAATTGTTTAGTGAACTAAGTGGAAATAGGTACTTTACAAAAATTGACTTAACGCAGGCCTATAACCAGCTCGAACTAAATGAGGCTTCTAGATCGTACACAGTGATCAACACGCACCGGGGACTATTTAAATATAATCGATTAGTATATGGCCTATCGTCGAGTCCTGGAATATTCCAAAAATTTATGGCAAATTTATTTAGAGGCGTCCCGGATGTTATTGTTTTCTTCGACGATATATTAATAAAAAGTAGGGACGTAGACAGTCACTTAAAAACAATCGAAAGGGTTTTTACAATTTTACAAAGGAGTGGTCTGAAAATTAAAAAAAAGCAAATGTAGTTTCTTAGCAGGTGAGGTAAAATATTTGGGGTATGTAATTGACAAGGACGGGGTAAGGGTAGATCCTGATAAAGTTAAATCCATAGTAGAAATGGCTTACCCAAAGAATGTGTCGGAACTGAAATCTTTTCTTGGTATGGTGAATTTTTATGGAAAATTTGTGAAAAATATAAGCACCCACTTAGCACCATTATATGAATTACTCAAAAAAGGGAGGCATTTTAAATGGACTGATAAAAGTAGCTTAGCGTTTAACAGTGTAAAGAAATTATTGTGCAGTGCAGAAGTGTTAGTGCATTTTGATATAACAAGAGAGTCTGTAGTGACGTGTGACGCGAGCCCGCTTGGCGTGGGCGCCGTGCTAGCCATGCGCGAGCCGGACGGCTCGGAGCGAGTGGTGGCGTACGCGTCGCGGGCGCTAACGCCCGCCGAAAAACATTACAGTCAGATACACAAAGAGGCGCTGGCAATCATTTTTGCAATTGATAAATTTCACCAGTACCTGTATGGTAGAAAATTTACACTAAGAACCGACCACAAGCCTCTGGTCAGCATTTTTGGCCCCAATACCGGCATCCCAGTTACGGCCGCGAGTCGGTTACAGAGATGGGCTATTAAATTAGCGGCTTACGATTTCACTATAGAGTATATTAGAACGGACCGTAATACAGCAGATGCACTCTCACGGCTGATACAAGCGCACAGGGAGGTAGGAGAGGATACGTTGCCCGAGCAAACATATCTCCACTTTGCAACGGACGCGCTACTTTTAGATTATTCTCACATAAAAAAAGAAACCTTTTCAGATCCGATTCTATCAAGGGTACTTACTTACATAAGAGATGGCTGGCCTCAAGATATTGAACTAAGAGAGTTGAAGCCCTACTTAAACAGAAAAAATGAACTTTACACAGAATTAGGATGCGTACTATGGGGTCATAGGGTAATAATCCCACCCACAATTAGAAAAAAAGTTTTAACAGAATTACATGACTGTCACATGGGAATTGTAAAAACCAAATCCCTTGCTCGAAGCTATGTTTGGTGGCCAGGGTTGGATGAAAATATAGAATCGATTTGCAGTGAGTGCAGCATTTGCGCAGCCGTGGCGAGCGCTCCGCCAGCGCACGCGCCGCAGCCGTGGCACTGGCCGAGCAGGCCCTGGGCAAGACTTCACATAGATTTCTTGGGCCCTATTTTCGGCCTCACGTATCTAGTCATAGTGGACGCCTGCTCCAAGTGGATAGAGGCTATTAGAATGAAAAGCACGAATGCAGGGTCAGTAATAGCAGTACTGAGAGACGTGTTCGCACACCCTACACGAGCAAGGAATTTGATATTTTTTTGAAAAGAAACAAAATCAATCACGTATTTTCCGCGCCTTATCATCCGGCTTCGAACGGGGCGGCGGAGAATGCCGTGAAGATATGCAAGCGAGTAATAAAAAAAGCTATCGCCCAGAAACTCGATCCTGACATAGCTTTGTGTAGATTTTTATTAACATATAGGAACACTGAACATTATACGACAGGTGATAGTCCAGCAAAAATCTTGCAAGGTCGCGATCTGCGAATGCGCCTAGATGAGTTGAAACCATCGCGGGAGGCGCGAGTGCAAGAGAGACAGATGCGCAGCTCGCATCACGCGGGTGGTGCGCGGCGGCAGCTCGCGCCCGGCGACGCGGTCTGGTATCGCGACTACCGCTCACGCGACAAGTGGCTACCAGGTAGGCTTATGGATAGGCTAGGTACTACTGATTACAAAGTAAAGGCTCTCGGAACCGTGGTACAAAGACACATCGATCAACTAAAGTTTAGACGATCTGAATCGATCGGTCCAACGGAAGTTGACCGTCCAGCGTTGACTCATGGTCCGCAGGGTACATCCCGAAGTCTGCTACAATGGCCAAACATAGATGCCCCAAGTTTGAGTTCGGAGGGAGCTTCGGTGACGCCGGCGACAGATAGTGTAGCGACGTCACCGGTGACGTCAGAAGCCGAATCAAACAGCCCTGCCGCTGCCGTGTCGACATTGCCCGCATCTGGACCGTCAGCGGATGGGCCTAGACCTGATGTTGTGTCCGACCAACCTGCCCGAGAAGCTAGGCATCGTAGACCGCCGCGAAGATACGGCATAGATGATGTATATAATTGAATTTGTACATATTCATAAGTAACTGTACGTAAACTAGTGTAAGTTTATTAAGTTACGTTAGTAATTAAGGGTGAAGGTGTTAGATATTAGAGGGTACTTTGTCCATACTCCGCGGGCGGCCCGGCCGCCTGTCAGTCTACAAATACACGTATCCCGGAGCACACATTGTCTTATTTATCACTTACTTACTTACTTACTTACTTACTTACTTACTTACTTACTTACTTACTTACTTACTTACTTACTTACTTACTTACTTACTTACTTACTTACTTACTTACTTACTTACTTACTTACTTACTTACTTACTTACTTACTTACTTACTTACTTACTTACTTACTTACTTACTTACTTACTTACTTACTTACTTACTTACTTACTTACTTACTTACTTACTTACTTACTTACTTACTTACTTACTTACTTACTTACTTACTTACTTACTTACTTACTTACTTACTTACTTACTTACTTACTTACTTACTTACTTACTTACTTACTTACTTACTTACTTACTTACTTACTTACTTACTTACTTACTTACTTACTTACTTACTTACTTACTTACTTACTTACTTACTTACTTACTTACTTACTTACTTACTTACTTACTTACTTACTTACTTACTTACTTACTTACTTACTTACTTACTTACTTACTTACTTACTTACTTACTTACTTACTTACTTACTTACTTACTTACTTACTTACTTACTTACTTACTTACTTACTTACTTACTTACTTACTTACTTACTTACTTACTTACTTACTTACTTACTTACTTACTTACTTACTTACTTACTTACTTACTTACTTACTTACTTACTTACTTACTTACTTACTTACTTACTTACTTACTTACTTACTTACTTACTTACTTACTTACTTACTTACTTACTTACTTACTTACTTACTTACTTACTTACTTACTTACTTACTTACTTACTTACTTACTTACTTACTTACTTACTTACTTACTTACTTACTTACTTACTTACTTACTTACTTACTTACTTACTTACTTACTTACTTACTTACTTACTTACTTACTTACTTACTTACTTACTTACTTACTTACTTACTTACTTACTTACTTACTTACTTACTTACTTACTTACTTACTTACTTACTTACTTACTTACTTACTTACTTACTTACTTACTTACTTACTTACTTACTTACTTACTTACTTACTTACTTACTTACTTACTTACTTACTTACTTACTTACTTACTTACTTACTTACTTACTTACTTACTTACTTACTTACTTACTTACTTACTTACTTACTTACTTACTTACTTACTTACTTACTTACTTACTTACTTACTTACTTACTTACTTACTTACTTACTTACTTACTTACTTACTTACTTACTTACTTACTTACTTACTTACTTACTTACTTACTTACTTACTTACTTACTTACTTACTTACTTACTTACTTACTTACTTACTTACTTACTTACTTACTTACTTACTTACTTACTTACTTACTTACTTACTTACTTACTTACTTACTTACTTACTTACTTACTTACTTACTTACTTACTTACTTATTTATTTATTTATTTATTTATTTATTTATTTATTTATTTATTTATTTATTTATTTATTTATTTATTTATTTATTTATTTATTTATTTATTTATTTATTTATTTATTTATTTATTTATTTATTTATTTATTTATTTATTTATTTATTTATTTATTTATTTATTTATTTATTTATTTATTTATTTATTTATTTATTTATTTATTTATTTATTTATTTATTTATTTATTTATTTATTTATTTATTTATTTATTTATTTATTTATTTATTTATTTATTTATTTATTTATTTATTTATTTATTTATTTATTTATTTATTTATTTATATACTATTATTTTAATATATATGTATTATATGTGTAAGTATATAATTAATGTGTAAGGTTTTCTTTATCCTTTTTTTTTGCACGCCTGCCAAGTTTTCGTTATACCTCCTGCGGTTGACTGGTAGAAAATGCTTATGGCATTAAGTTCGCCGCGTTGTACAATTTTATGGTGCAATAAAGTATTAGTAATAATAATTCCAGAGGGGTGGGCTGAGACCAGGGACTGCCACTTGCCACGATCCTGGCCGATCACCTCCGCTTCATCAACGTTCATTGGTCGTCGCATACACGCCGGTTCCGGGTACTTCGGCTCTGGGAAGATTTTTTTTATAGCATAACATAACCTCACGCCTGTTTCCCAGAGGGTAAGACAAAGACAATGGACTGTCACAAACCTGACAGATCACTTCCGCTTCATCAACGTTCATTAGTCGTTGCACATACGCACGCCGATTCCGAGTACATACTCAATACTATATTGCAGCCATAAGTTTGGTAAGATCTTATATAATATAACAGATAATGTCGGGCACAGCAAAAGCCTTGCAACTAAAATCTTATAGCTAACTGCTTTTTACGGGTACTTTTTACCTTCCCCTTTGCTAATACAGTACTACACATCATAAAAGTTCCTTCGGGAATCTACGTTCGCGCAGACTAGGAAGAAGTGTAACGAAAGTACCCGAAGCTATAAGTACATTCAACATGATCTTTAACCGATACGGTTAAGGTGCAGAATTGATTGCCGCAGTAGCGCTACCTATTTCGCTCACGCTAATATTGCCAAACTAATAGTCACCTGCATCGATGACGTTGAATCAACCAATAGCAACAAAGGCGCGCGGCCTGCCATAAAATGAAACTATCTGATTGGTCGATCAACTTGCCGCACATCCAAAATTTGGTCACCTGCGCAGGTACATCCGCGAGACTTATTTCTTGTGTAGCGCTGTACCTCCCCTATTCGGTCGAGGTCGGACATATCTGCGACGTCCCTTGTCGGCCCTTCCACTCACATTCGCAATATATATTTGTTTCGTCAATCTTTTATCCTTCATCCTCTCCACATGTCCAAACCAACGCAACATTCCTTTCTCAATTCTAGTCACTACATCCTCTTTCAGTCCACGACGTTCTCTAACCAGACTATTGCGTATCCTGTCATTCAAAGTAACACTACACATACTTCACAAGCACCTAATTTCAACTGCATAAATTCTACTTTCTTGCTTCTTTTGCCACACCTAAGTCTCTCTACTATACAAAGTGTTGGGACCAGAACAGCATAATTTATTTATTTATACAGTTTGGAGAATCAAATTATGCCAGTAGAAGAAATAGGTTACTAACCCCCGGTTTCTCGTACACTAACAAGCCGTTAATCTACTGTTAACAGCTGTCAGTTGGGCAAAGTGCATACAAAAAAAACAACTGACAACCGTTAACAGTAGTTTAACAGACTGTTAGTGTACGAGAAACCAGGGGTAAGCCCCGGTTTCTAGTACACTAATGTGGCGAGCACATGTCAACTCTGCGCGCGCACTACAAACTCCAACATTCCTGCATCGCGCAATCAAAATGTTTCAATGACATACCATAAATATAACGTCCGACTAACAATAGTTGGACCGGCCGTTCCCAGGCATACGATCTGCCTGGCGGGAAATTTCCCTTTATAGTGGAAGAGCACGATCACCCGCTCTGCCCTATACTAACAAGCACTTAATCTACTGTTAACAGCTGTCAGTTGGCCAAAGTGACAAAAATCCAAAAAATATGAAAAAAAAAACATTCGACAGCTGTTAACAGTAGATTGACAGATTGTTAGTGTACGAGAAACTGGGGGTAGGAGCTAATAACAGATTGCCGCCTATAGATACAACGCAATCAAAAAATGTATGGACTTCATACTTCGCGCTTCAAACACAATGATGATTTTACTAATATAGGGCGTCCTACGGCCACGCTACATGGAGGGAAAGTACCTTTAATATTGTAGATGGAACATTTTACTGAAAGATTATTACATAGATAAACTAGAAAAGTTCGTTTCCTAGTTTGACCCGGCCGGGGATTGAAGCCGAGACCTTCGGTTTTACAGTCAGCGCGCCAAACCGCTGCGCCATCGCCACCGAGGTCGTCGTAAGTTTAATACTATAAGTTTAATAAAAGTATTACAAACATCTGTAACTTTTGATACAAACGTTTAACACCGTACACCTTATGCAGATGACGCGTCGAATATAACACCGTTCTTTTGTAGAGCGGGAGGCCTGAAATCCTAAGATACAGATCTTTTGATTAGTTTAGGCTCCAGTCTTTCCACAAATAGTTCACTGTCTATTGTATCATTTAATTAAAACTGTTTTAGTACGGTTTCACACGTTTATTATATTTTTTATTTTTTACAATTTTCCGACGTTTCGGCACATTTACAGGTGTCGTGGTCTCGGATGACGGAGGTGGTAGGAGTCTTTTTGAAAGCAATAACTGTTAGTTTACTACCCTCGGCAAAAATTACAAAAGTTCATTATGAAGTTACGTTCCAAAATAGGTATATCAATTATTTTATATAAAGTCAACAATATTGATTATTAGTAATTGAAGTTAAAAAATTAAATTTATAAAGCAATTATTTTACATGAACTAAAAATATTGATTATTAATTGAAATTAAAATTAAATCTACAGTCACACTTTTAGCAAGGGGGTCTCATGCACTTGAGCACTGGTTCCCATGCTACCAATATGTTCCAACCTCGATCTCTATTGAAATTTGGATGCCGGCGGATCTCTATTGCCTCGCGTATCATTCTAGGGAAGAAACGGTCTTCTCGGGCTAGAACTTTAACTTTATCAAAATGTATAAAGTTGGTACCGCTAAGTGTATGCTCGTATGTATGTTATGTTGTATCATTTATCCAATGTTATTTTGTAAACGAATGTAATTTGTGGACAGAAAAATAAACTATTTTCTTATCTTATCTATTATTAACAGTGTTCGAAAGAATAATTATCCGTGATAATTATCATGATAATTATCTTGATAAAAATAGCTCGATAATTATCAATTGATAATAACAAAAATTTCGTTTATGCAAAGCAAACAAAACAAAGCAGCAAAATCTTAGTTGGCTATTAGGATTACTGCAGCTACAGCGGCAACACAGCCAATGGAAATGGAATCATCATCGGATGAAGGTATTCCTTTGGCATCTTTGGTCAATCCAAGTTAATATATATTTAGAATGTCGAATCTGAGACTTTTTACTTTAATTAATGTTAATTTGTGTTGGATTTTAAATAAAAATCATAAAATTTATTTGTTTTTGTTAGAATTGGCCAAATTATAATGCATTTATTATGAAATCATACAGCAAATTTATTTCTCACACGGGTGATAATTATCAGATAATTATCGGATAACTATCAAGCAGCGTAATTATCTTGATAATTTCGAACCCTGAATGGATATTAAGGATTCTCACCAGCCACATTCAGCTCCAAGTGGTCTTCGATGTAGCTGCCGCCCAGCATCACGCCGGCGCCCTGCTGCGGCTGGCAGAGGAACGAAGACTCCTCGGGTAGCGGGGAGCCCTTGCCCTGGGACCGGCGGCCGCGCCGTCTGCCCACTGGGAGACGGAGCAACGTAGAAACAACTCAGTAACTTGTATGATTATGACCATGCTGATTTTATTTATTAATTTCATTATAAACTCCGCCCTCACAGGTTTTCCACCTAATACAGCAGGTTAAATAAAAATAACACCACAAAAAAGAAGAAAATGGCTGTCCGTGCCAGCGCTCTTTCCAACTGAGCTAATAGGCGAAAAATAATATAATCATGTGGGTACAGCGAAGCGCTCGTGGCCTAGGCGAACCTATAGGAATCAATCACTTGGTTAAGCAACAACAGGCGCGGCCAGGTACGGGATGGGTGAGCGTCCCGTGACTACCGCTAGTGGCATTTTTCCGAGCGCTTCCGTGCTTCGCAAGGCACGTTAAGCCGTTGGTGCCGGCTGTCATATAATGGCAGTCGTTAAGCCATGTCAGAGGCCTTATGGGCGGCTTGATAACTTCTGACAGTGAGGCCCGGCCACTGTCTCACAATCCTCCACCAACCCGGACTTGGCCCCCGTGGTGGAGTATGGCCTAACCTTCCTGCGATGCAGGAAGAGACCCGTGCCCCAGCAGTGGGGACATATAAGGGTTGATAACGTAACGTAACGTGGGTACAGCGATATCATTCCTATGTAAAGCCTAACTGCAAAGTAGGTACTCGGGGCTGCAAGTGATGCAAATTACTTCAGCCAGATGTCGCTGCCTGTACGTAATACAGAGAATGTCGTAAAGAGGTTCGAAATTTCACTGAGGCCGGTGAGTCGCCCATTGGCTCAGTTGGAAAGAGCGCTGGCACGGATAGCCAGAGGTCGCGGGATCGAATCCCGGCATGGGTGAAATTTTAGCCTCTAAGTTCAGGCGCGCCTACAATAAAGAATATTCTTATCTTATCTTATATTCTAAAATCTAACAGACTGTAAAGGGCTGACTGCCAACCTCCAACATTGAATTTTAAGTATGTCTACACTTAAAATTCAATGCCCCCAGTATAGTCTGGTAGCTTTCAGAATATATCTCGGGCTCTAGAGTAGGCTTCGGTTTTCGCCAATTTTCGCCCCTTTTCGTACTGATGTCCGAGTTCTGATTTCGAAATTAAGTGTCATGTTAGTTCCGATACTTCAATTACACGAATATATCCGATTCTATCCGATAGCAGCCGATGTATATAAGCTAACAGACTATTGTCATGATTTTGCATGATATATCGAATTTTATACGTTGGCCTTTTTTTTGCATCTTCTTAATGAGATGATTTATACAGCGTCCAGTGGTATCTTCACTCACACTAGATAGGTAAAGGGACCACTCCGACGCTGTAGTGCCTGGGACATGGTTTATTAGATGGTGTAGGCTTGCCCAGCACCTATACCATCCTGACAGCTTAGTCGGCCCAGCCCACAGGAAAGACTAGTCAATACGTGCGGCGCCAACCAAGCCGCGGGTTTCCTCACGATGTTTTCCTTCACAATTAGCGTGTGGTATTGCGACTACAAATTCGCAAATGTACGTAACTTAGAAATTAAACAAAGTCACTGGTACATGCGCGCACTCGGGATCGAACCTGGGGCTCTCGCTTGCCAGTCCATGGTTCTACCCACTGAGCTACCACCGCTAATTTTATACGTAAGTATAATCGAATAAGTATAATAAGTAAATTAATAATGATAGTTGCATCAGCCACCATGCCATTGAAGAATTATTGACTGTGGGTATGTACACATTAAATTGACAAGCGAAAACATACTAAAAATATTGGAGGGTAGTTTTAAAAAGAAAAGGGAAACCGAGTGGGGTTTGAGAGTGGCTTCACGTCGCACGCTAGCGGCGGGGAGCCATTGCGCTCCCGAACATAGGTAAGTATTATTTTCCCGAATACGTTGCTGATGGGATCTCCTGAACAAACTTCATATTTAAAACTGTTTTTATACGGATTTATGCTCGTTTATTACATTTTTACAATTTTCCAACGTTTCGGCACTTTTTCAGGTGCCGTGGTCCCGGATGACTGAGGTGACAGGTGTCTTTTAGAAATCATTAACGGTTAGTTTACTACCCTCGGCAAAAATTTACAAAAGTTAATTATGAAGTTACGTTCCAAAATAGACAAACCAATTATTTTTTATATAAAGTCAACAATATTGATTATTAGTAATTGAAGTTAAAATTAAATTTATAAACTAATTACTTTATATGAACTTAAAGATACTGATTATTAATTGAAATTAAATTTATTTTTATTATTTATTCTACAGTCACACTTCTAGCAAGGGGGTCTCATGCACTTAAGCACTGGTTCCCATGCTACCGGTATGTTCCAACCACGATCTCTATTAAAATTTTGATGCCGGCGGATCTCTATTGCCTCACGTATCATTCTAGGGAAGAAACGGTCTTCTCGGGCTAGAACTTTAACTTTATCGAAATGTATAAAGTGGTTGGTACCGCTAAGTGTATGCTCGCTGACTGCAGATCTACCAGAGTGCTTAGTGCGAGTTTTTTTAACTACTCGATCGCGTTAACGTAAACGCATATTTCTATGGCATCGAGGAAGCGCCACCTAGCGACAAGTAGGGAAATTAAAATTGCTGAGTGCGAGTTGTAATGGTTTACGTTGTCACTAGTGAGAACGGCGGCGATCGAGAAGTGAACGCGTTTACCAGCCAAAACACGAATAAAAGCGAGTGCGAGTTGTATTGTGACAGCGTTTTGACAGTTCGAACGGTTAACTTACTCACGCTCGCAAAGTAAATCTATCACTTTTATATTGGCGGTGAGAATAAGAAGTTGAGTGGTTTATTTTAAAAAGGAAGGATGTCAGCACGTTTCTTTTTGGCTTGGAGTATGTTTAAGACTGCTAGAGCACGTGAGATCCGAAATATGGGATGCATTCGTGCAAAAGCTCGTGTTGGAAGTGATCCTTTGGCGGACCTATCCGAGACCGAATTTAAAAACCGATATCGTCTCAACAAGAACACTTTTAAGTACTTGTGCAAAGAATTAAGACTACTCACCAACTTAAGATCCACGCAAAGGATTTCTTTGGAACACAAGGTATATCTTTCTTAATTTCAAACCATATTGTTTTTTCTAATCTTATACCTAAGTACTAACTCTATTTCATATTATAGGTACTCACTGCACTATTCTTTTTTGCATCGGGTTCTTACCAGCGGCCAGTAGGCGTTGCTAAGAACTTATCACAAAAGATGTGCAGCGTTTACATAGAAGAAGTGACCCAAGCCTTAAACCACAGTGACATGCTGAAAAAGTATATTAAGTTTCCTGATTCTCCATCTGCTAGGCAAGCAATAAGTCAGAGGTAAAATTTTGTAAATCCATTTAATAACCTATTTAGAGGCTAAAAATTCCACCCATGCCGGGATTCGAACCCGCAACCTCTGGCTATCCGTGCCAGCGCTCTTCCAATTGAGCTAATGGGCGACTCACGGCATCAGTGAAATTTCGAACCTCTTTACACTCCCGTCATGGGTGGAATTTTTAGCCTCTAAATAGGTTTTTAAAATTGTCCTTAGCACGGGTTAGTGCATTAAAAATAGTATAATCCATTTAATCTAAATTAATTATCAATGTACCTACGTAAGTGAACATGGTTGTATATTTTTTTGTGGTTAATGCAATAAAGTGTTCTCTATCTATCTAAGCCCAATTTCACTTGATATAATTTTTAAATGCGTTTTGTAGGTTTTATACCAAATATGGGATACCAGGAGTAACCGGTTGCATAGATTGCAGTCACTTTAGAATATTTGGCCCACCGAAGGAGGAAGAACATTGGTTTTACTGTCGCAAGCACTACCATTCACTCAATGTGCAAATGGCAAGTTATGCATAATTTTATAATACTTGAGAACAATTTTGTATACATATACTTACTTATTTTATGTTACGACCATGGATCTAAAACATAATTTTTTCTAGGTGTGTGATGATGAATACCGCATTTTAAATGTAAATGCAAAGTTTGGAGGTGCAAATCATGACGCGTTTATATGGGAGGATAGCGATGTGAACCTATACATGCAGTCGTTGCACAACAGTGGAGAATCTGTGTGGCTATTAGGTAAACAATTGTTAGCTAAATTAATCCTATTAAGCATGGAATCCAGCAGATGCTGGATGCGGAAAGCTGAAGACAGGGCGCTATGGCGCTCAATAGGGGAGGGCTATGTCCACATAATATAGCCTGAAGAAGAAGAACCATGGAATTTCATAAGCAGTTATGATAACTGCAAATAATTAAGATATTCTAATACATAACTTATTCATTTGATATAGTAAATAATGCTTGTTATGATTTTAGGCGACTCTGGCTACCCCCAACGCCCATGGCTGATGACACCCATTTTAGATGCCACTCCAGGCTCAGCGGAAGCCAATTATAGTGAGAAGCACTGTGCAGCCAGAGTGGTTATAGAAAACACATTTGGCAGACTAAAGAATCGTTGGCGCTGTCTAAATAAAGACAGAGTCCTCCATTATAAGCCAATAAAATGTGCAAGGATTATTCAAGCTTGTTGCGTCCTTTATAACTTAGGAATCACATGTGGTGAAATTTGCAACGAAGGTAATATAGGTATGTACGTACATTGGCACCAACACTTTATTACGTTTTGGAAGTAAGTCAATGTTTATGGTATTATCCATGAATGACAAGTCAACCTAATCTATTTTTGTTTTTTATAGGACAGGAACATGATGGAGGACGAGATCAGACAATCCATTTAGGTAGTAATGCAGAGGAAGGTTCCACCACTGACCTGATTCGAGGAAGGATATTGCGGGATCAACTAGTCAGAAGGTTGAATTGATAAGGAAATGAATTGAAAAATTATGTATCACAAACTGGTCAACTAATAAAGGCTTTTATTAATGATAATAATTATTAATTATAATTAAAGTACCACAATCACATTCTCAGACTTAGACCCTTTGAAATGAAATGATAAAGCTTTTATTCAAAGTAGCGCAGAAACTGTGGCTTAATGATAGTTACTACGCATTATCTTCACAAAACTTAGAAACTACTTTTTCTAATAAATCTAACGCTCTTGAAGCAATACTTTGCCATCCCGTTTGAGTCTGCAACTCCATTTCCCTTATCCTTATTTGCTCTCTCCTCACGTCCATGCTGTCTCGGTGCTGCTGCAGTCTTATATCTCTCCATTCCCTGTCCGACTGAAGAAATTGCTGACTAGCCTGATCATGGGCTCTTAACACTCGCCGGGGTGATCTCCTCGGATGTCTTCGAGGTGATCCCCGGATACGTCTTCGGGGTGACACAACTGACTGTGTCCGGCGAGGTGTATGACCGGACAGGGTAGGCCGCACAGGGAGAGGCAATACGGCACCGACTGATAAAAGAAATTCGTCCTATTAATAATGATTATTGTTCATATCAAGCAATGATTAGGAATCATATTGTGAATAAAATTTAGATACTCTTGGTCTTTATATTGACCTTTTTGCATCTACTTAATGAGATGATTTATACAGCGTCCACAGTGGTATCTTCACTCACACTAGATGGGTGAAGGGACCACTCCGACGCTGTAGTGCCTGGGTCATGGTTTTTATAGATGGTGAAGGCTTGCCCAGCACCTATACCATCCTGACAGCCTAGTCGGCCTAGCCCACAGGAAAGACTAGTCAATACGTGCGGAGCCAACCAAGCTGCGGGTTTCCTCACGATGTTTTCCTTTACCGTTAGCGTGTGGTATTGCGACTGCAAATTCGCAAATGTACGTAACTTTGAAATTAAACAAAGTCATTGGTACATGCCCGCACTCGGGATCGAACCTGGGGCTCTCGCTTGCCACTCTATGGTTCTACCCACTGAGCTACCACCGCACATTTGTAATATATGGATATATATAGTCAAGGTAGTAAATTATATTGAAATTTGCATGTACATGCTATGCAATTTTGTACAAGCAAAAAGTTTAAATCTTTATTGCAACAGATGAAGTAAATGGTCACGTAAATTGTGTTACGTACGAGGTCAAACAAATTTAGAAACAATGGAAACTCATAGTTACCTTCATGGACATGAGGTGGAGTAGCCTCATGAGCTGGGTTTGATGGCCCTGGCTGCTGTTCGATGTCTGAAAATATGGACATTTTATAAGATATTAATATAGAACATAGCCTTAATAGTATGATAAGCTTTTGTGATGTGGTTTTACAAAGAAAATAGAATTCTCATGTAAACTGTCTTATTATATTGAAAAAAATAACTACCTTCTATGATTACCACAGCATCAACATGTGGAGATGGAGCAACATTAACCCTATGGGATGGCCCGGGCTGGTTCCATGGTTCAATGCCTAAAATATATTTATATTTTTGTAAGAAATAAGTACATACAATTTCAGGTTATGTGCAAATAAATAGACAACACATACTTTCTGTCAACAGGGGACTGTTCAATAATGGTGGCACAGGCTCATTCACATTTTCCTCAATGGGCTGAGTATGGACATTCTGTAAATATAAATGATTACTAGAGACATGCACAAGTAACCATTTAAAAAAAATCTAGTCTGTTAAAATATTGCGAACCTGTGAAAACCCAGCTTCCTGCAGTGCCAAGCCTGTCGAACCCAGTTGACCAATCAGATTAAGGACCCTTTGTTCCAAATCTGTGAGTTTGGTAAACACAGCTGGCCCACCACCCGTGCCACTGGCTGCTCTATGTAGTCGAGCAGCCTTCTTTTTAGTATTGTTTTTAAAGTCGCTCCACACCTTGAACATGCAAAAAAATAACCCATTACCTATGAGCTTTACCAACCTGCAATCGACAATAAAATGTGCATACCTTTTTCCATTTCTCCGTGGATTTAGTGTCACCACTGCCATCACTATTGAGTAAATTTGACAGCTCCTCCCAGTGATGTATAGTAGTAATTCTACCCCTGGCATTGCTAGTAGGCTTAGAGAGATCTCCATGCCTAAAATAAGCAAAAGCCACCACTTATCAAAGGTTCAAATTTTACAAGCGACGAGTTTTACATACATCATAATAACATATTGTCACTTACTGTTCCATATATGTAACCAACATTTCAAATTGATGGTGGCTGGTCTTCATAATTTGTTAGTTTACTTTACTAGTTTTAAATCCATCCAACAAAACACCGAAGAGAACATAACCTACGTAAAAACAAAAACACCGTAAAACCCACCACAGAGCATATAAATAAGAGACGGGACCTCCCTATAAGCTTTTGTAATGAGTTTAGCCCCGTTAGCAATACCAACCAATAGAGCAAAAATGCAATGTCAAAAGTGCTACCAACATAACAACTTGTCTGTGCATTAGGGACGTCCACTTACATTGGTACTACATTTATCGATATCGATAAATTTTCATCCAGGGGCTCCGCAGTTAGCCAAATGAAATTAATAAAAATCAATGTTTTCAATAAAACGACAAATGAAATTAGTATTTTATTATTGATTATCAAATCACAATAATTGTAGTCAAGGTCTATTGAATTTATTTCAGCAGCTATTTGGTTTTTGATTAGAGGTGTCCAATCTGAGCGAACTTCATCAATCGGTGGTTTGAATTCAGGTGCTGAAATCGTCAAAAAAAGTTAAGTTGAGTCGTTATTGATTATTCATTTGTTGGTAAACTATGCTACTTACCGGGATAGTTCTGATAAATATGCTGAGATTCCAGGCCACAATAATTGTGGTCAAACCCTATTGGACCAATAGCAACAGCTGATATTTTGGCCGCTGTACAAGGTGCTGAAAATGATAACACTTTGTAATTTATCAAAGTAAACAAACTCTAGTTACAAAAAACTTCAGCGATACATGAAAAGTCTACGTACCAGAGTTGTTTTGTGAAGCTCGACAACTAATAGGTTTTTGTATAGCTGAATCTGAAAATAAACAATTGCAAGAATAGTCCGAAAAAAAATAGTTTTTTCCTGTTTACCACATAACTGCATAATTGACTATTGTCGGCGATCGACGACTTTTTAGATTTAAGTTCCTTAGCGATTAGATAGACATTAGATAGGTAGTTAGTAGATAGGTACCTTAGTTGTAAGAATACGTTTGTTTAGATTTAAGTCACATTTTTATTAAATAATTTTATCACCTTGTGTCTTATTTCCTTAGGCTTAAGAGTCAGTATTCAATAATAATTTTACATTATTTAGTTTTAGGATGATTTCACTTACCTTTCATTTGTTTTCATAGCCAGTACGATGCATATTATGTTATTTACTTTGTAAGCGATTGTAAACTAGATAGAATACCTCTTGCACCACAATTACTAGTGTATAAAATCTGCAGAACAGATTTTCTATGTAGAATTTTATCTCGTAAACCACGTTAGAAGCACGTCACGGATTAGGATAAAACTGGTAAAACCACATAGATCAGCCTAAAATCTGTCGAAATACAACACATAGCACTCTACAGAATGGTGACATTGAGCCAAAATTAGCTAACAAAATCTTATGTTTCCGAAAGCGATAACTTTCGATTGGCTCAACCGATTTTGATGAAACTTGCACAGCAGGTAGTTTTTACTAATATCTAACCATTTTTATTCTCACTAAAAAGATTTATTAATATTCTTCAGAGTTATTTCGATAGAAAAGTTCAGTCTATTTTCCTCAGTAAATCTGTACAAAATCCTATAAGAAACTTATTAGAATGCTAGAAACTTATTAGAATGTCACTTATTCCAATGAGAAAACATTAATTTAATATAAATTAATGTGTAATTCTATGTAAATTCGCTAGGAAAGTAAATAAAGATAAGTAGGCTATCTATCTCGCTCGCTCACGCACCCCCCTCGCGCAGCCCCCGCCCCGGAACTAGGGCAATTTGGTATAAAAGGCGGCCGATCTCCGACGATCGGCACTCATTCATTCGGACTCATTCCCGCGAACGGACGAGCGAGCTGGAAGCTGAAGATACTCTCGAGAACAAGGTGTTTTCTTTGCGGCAGTCTACCCCCGAACCGAAGCTGAACCCAGGCTGTGCAGCTAGCCGCAGAACGAGCGGCGATAAGAATTCACCGGAGGAGAGGCAGCGTGAGCGACGAGGCGACGAGACTACTACGGCGGATCGACGTGACATCGAACTGAACGGGCGCTCGACTGGCCCTATACCTATAATACAGTCCACGTTTCTAATTCTTGTTTCTAAGGACGTAAAGGAGAGGGATTGAGAACTGAACTGAAGACGGGACGGGCTCTCTCTCACTCTCTCCTTTTCATGGTCCTTCGAGCCGGATCACTGGAAGCAGTTGGGCCACGTCGAGCAAGCCACGTCGAGCAAGCCACGTCGAGCAAGTCGCATCAAGAGGCCACGTCGAGCCAGCCAACTGAGGGAAAGACCATAGTACCATCTGGTACGAGCTACGCGGGTCGGGAATACGTATAACGGTGACAACAAGACCCAAAAGCGTAGCACGCCGGTCGGAAGCCAGCCGTGGCCAAGACTAGCGGTGTGGTATATTCGGACGTATATCACCTATCCCACAAGCGGGATAGAAACAGTCCGGCTGTCCCGAAGTGGAGCCGTATTGGCATTGCAGACACCACTTGCGGTCCAGTTCCCCCCTATTTCGCTCTTGGGTGGCGTACACCGGTAGGACGTCACCCCGTAGGCAGTAGGTAGGGCGTAGGGATAGGGCCCGGTAGGAACGTGACCGACTCACTGACTGGACGATTAGTAGGGACATCCGTGACGTACGCACGACCGACTCACTGACAGACGGTAGGCAGGAAGAAAGAAGACGTCCGAAGAAAGAAGCCACGATGAAGCCCACCGCTACGAGAGGGAGCCACGGCGGCGACGACGGAGGACTGAGGTTGCGATCGGGCAGGACCACAACGCCGACTGAGGGTGTGCTGAGGACCCACGAGGAAGAAGAAGAACAGGAAGTCTCTACGAGGGAAAGTTCGAGCGTTGCGACATCGAAAGCATCATCGGGCACGGAGACTAACACATGGTCGGCGGGGACAGGGTTATCCGCCGATGGCGGCACGAGCAGTGGCACGAATCGCACCGGGGATGAGGACACCACGCTAACTGAGGGCGAGCAACACAACGTTACGGTCATGGAAAACGTCACTAGGGACGACTCCCGAGCGGGCACTGCGGACAGCGAGCAGAGAGCGAGGACACTCCAAGCGAAGATAAGATTCATGGAAGCCAAAAGACTTGAAGCCGAGAGGGAGCTACAGTTAGCTCAGACCGAGTACGAGTTGGCCATACAACATACTCGCTCAGAAACGACATTCAGCGTCGACGCGCGGTGCAGCGCTACGGCAGCGACCAACAGGGGCGGGCGCTGCGCGGGGAGGAGAGAGATAGAAGATATGCCATACGGGCATCGCCGTAACGAAGCTCAAGCGGATAGCAGCGTGAACGAACTTACTCACGCGTTATCGAACGCGCTGAAGTATTTGAAGATGGAAACGGAATCAGAAAACAGAGCGCCGCCGCCTAAATACCTACTTGATCTGCCGATGTTTGATGGGGAAATAAGCGAGTGGATAGCATTCAAAACTGTCTTTGATGATACCCGGCGCCTATTCAGTGAGACGCAGAACGTAGCCCGACTACGAAAATCACTCAAAGGCGTCGCGCGCGAATCAGTTAAAGCATTGCTATACTCGGGTTCACATACGGCAGAAATAATGGAATCATTGGAACGAAGGTTTGGGCGGCCCGAGATATTAATTATGAACGAGATGGATATTATAAAGAAGATGCCGCGTTTGCAAGAGGATGGAAGAAATATCGCCTCGTTTGCAAATAAGGTTGCAAATTGCGTAGCTTCTGTTAAGGCGCTGGGGAAACCGCAGTATTTGTACTCACCGGAGCTCACCAGCCGCATTGCCGAGAAGCTCAATCTCATATTGAAGTTCAAGTGGAGCGAGTATTCGAACAGAAATCCAGACGAACCAGAACTAGAAAAGATGAGCGAGTTTTTGAACGAAATGACGGAGCAATGCGGCGCGATGGCAGCTTACGAGACGCGGAAAGAAGAAAAGAAAGAGAAAAAAGATTTGCGCCTTGGAAGGAAACGACGACCTGTACATTCGACACGATTATATGAAAGCGAAGATTCGGAATCGTGCGAGTCGAGTGACGAAGATAGCGAACGAGAAGAGTCGACTAGAATGATTGCAGCGATAAACAAGCCGGCTAAGAAGTTCAAGAGGGAACCAAGACCGTCCACACCGCAGCAAGTTACGAAGACTACTTGCCCCTTATGCAGCAACACGCACGGCCTACGAGACTGCGAAAAGTTCCGCGGGTTCTCATACGATGAAAAATGGAACAAAGCAAGAGAACTACGCGTGTGTTTTCGGTGTTTGAGCACGACGCACCGCCGCTTCAACTGCAGAGCTAAACCGTGCGGGAAAGGCGGGTGTAGAATGGGCCACCATGAACTTCTGCACAAAGAAGAGGAAACAAGGGCCACGGTCTCTTCTACAGTTAACGCTGTTGTCGGCGAACACACTACGTACCTGAAAATAGTGCCGATCGAACTATACGGCTCGCGAGGCAAGGTGGAAACGTTCGCTCTGTTGGACGAGGGGTCCACCCTCACGCTGATAGAAGAAGAGACAGCATTAGCCGTAGCACCTAGAGGAAAAGCAAAGCCGCTCAGCATAGAGGGAATCGGCGGAAAGCGCACCGACTTCAAGCAATCATTCAAGCTAACATTAAAAGTAAAAGGTCGATTCGAAAGGAAGCTAGAAAGCATGACGGCCTACACCATAGGGCCATTGAACCTTACGACGCAGGCAGTGCCACGGGGACTAGTGGCAAAGTGCGCTCACCTGAAGGATATCGAGGTGCTCCTCGATATCCTTCAGGTGAGCGCACTTTGCTGACTTATGAACGCGTCCGCCCTACTGTACTAATAGGACAAGACAACTGGCATTTGATCACTACACGCGAAATAAAGGAGGGAGACATCGATCAACCTGTCGCGTCGTACACTTCGTTGGGATGGGTGCTACATGGGCGCGAGAAGAACTGCGGAAGAGGACGCGCCATCATCAACCACCTAACGAGAGAGAAGGGCAGTGATCCACTGGACGCTATGATCAAGGAACACTTCAGCATAGAGAACCTTGGTGTAGAACCAAAGAAACCATCGAACGACATCAATCAGCGCGCACTCAACGTTCTAGAAAGCACAACGAAGCAGCTGTCTAATGGACGATATGAAACCGGTCTTATCTGGCGAACGGACGAAGAAATCATGCCAGAAAACAGACAACACGCAGAACGCAGACTGTACTCAATCGAACGGAAGCTAGAGAGAAATGACGATATGAAAAAAGAGTACAGAACACAGATAGAAAATCTGTTGATAAAGGAATACGCTGAGGAAGCTACGAACGCGCCTGTCTCGCAAAGAACATGGTATTTACCTCACTTCGCTGTCCACCATCCGCAAAAGGGAAAGATGCGACTGGTATTCGACGCTGCAGCAAGAGTAGGAGGCCGCAGCTTGAACGACGCATTACTGCCAGGACCCGACTTGTTGCAGAGCCTATTCGGGGTACTAGCGAGATTCAGAGAAGGAAAAGTGGCGGTTATTGCGGACATCAAGGAGATGTTTCTTCAAGTGAAGATAAGAGAGGAAGACCGAGACAGCCTGCGATTTCTATGGCGAGCTAACAAGAACGAACCCGTCAAGGAATACAGAATGACGTCCTTGATTTTCGGCGCAGCATCCTCACCGTGCACGGCGATCTATGTGAAGAATAAGAACGCCGAGAACTTCAGAGATGTGTATCCCGAGACAGCGGCCGCAGTAGAACGACAATTCTACATGGATGACTACTTGCAAGCATTTGAAAATGCCGAAGCAGCAAGCAAAGCCGTAAATGAGATGATACGCATCCACGAGAACGCCAAATTCGAGCTTAGAGGATGGGCTAGTAACGATCCCCATGCACTGAAAGGCGTAGAAGAAACAAGCGCGTCGTCAAGTACAGCCATACTGGCCGACAAGGAAGAACGAACATTAGGTCTCATATGGAAGATAAAGGCCGACACGCTTAGCTTCGCGCTAAATCTACGTAACACACCAAAGGAGGTCTTAGAGGGACAACGACCTCCCACCAAGCGGGAGGTCACGAGCGCGGTCATGTCAGTCTTCGACCCGCTGGGGCTCGCATCACCTATCACGATACAAGGCAAGAAACTTATACAGAACATTTGGCGAAGCGGCATAGACTGGGACACACAAGTGATAGAAGAATTAAAGGAAGAATGGAACAAATGGCTGAAGGACCTAGGAAAACTGGAAGGCCTAGAGATACCAAGGAGCATCACCCCGAGCCCACACAGGGGGAGGTGCATGTCTTCGTTGATGCAAGTGAACAAGCGTACGCGTGCGCCGCGTACTGGCTGGACGAGAAGACAAAAGAAGTATCGTTGATCGCAGCGAAGGCCAAGGTGACGCCATTGAAGCCCGTATCCATTCCTAGACTGGAATTGCAGGCAGCGGTCTTAGGCTGCAGATTAGCTGCTTCCGTCAAGAAGGAGTTGAACAGCGAAACGACGACCACTGTATATTGGACGGACAGCAAGACAGTACTGGCATGGATAAAGTCAGATCCGCGACAGTTCAAGCCATTCGTTGCGCACAGGCTGGCCGAAATTGAAGAAAGTTCAACACCCCTGCAGTGGAGATGGATTCCAACCAAATTGAACGTAGCAGACGACGCTACAAGAAGTTCGCCAGCAGAGTTTTCGACAGCCCACCGATGGTTCACCGGACCGCCTTTCTTACAGTTGCCACCGAGTGAGTGGCCACAGGAAAAGCCCAAGGAAAAAGCCATCGTCGACGACTCAGAGCTGAGACGCCCGAGTGTTCACACAACGATCGCCACCGAACACAAACGCGATCCGTTGCCCGCGGTTGATAGGTTTAGCAATTGGGGTAGGTACGTTAGAGCCACTGCCCGTGTTATCCAGTGCGTGGAAATCCTACGCCGTAGATACCGACCCGACGAAACTGCTAAAAGCGGAGAATTGTATCCACTAACCGTAAATTACCTACAAGCCGCTGAAAACCTGATTATACAGAAAGCGCAAAGAGCAGACTTTGCAGACGAGATAGCCCGAACAAAATCGAAGCAACAACTACCGAAGTCTTCTCCACTACGAAAGCTATGCGTCGAACTAGATGAACATGGTCTATTGCGTGTGACTGGCCGTCTAGACCTCTACACAAATCTAGACGAGACTAAGAAGCGTCCCGCCATCCTCAATGCGAGAAACGCAATCACAAGATTGTTGATTCAGCACACGCACGAGGCATTCATGCATGGGAATCACGACACCGTCATCAATGAGCTGCGACAGAAGTACTTCATACTCGGTCTACGAAGTGCCGTTAGAAAACTGATCTACAACTGTCAGTGGTGTAAGTTGCGCAAACTAAAACCTACAAAGCCACAAGAAGGCGCGCTACCACCAGAAAGAATGAACAGCGAATCTCCTCCTTTTAACTGCTCTGCTATCGACTACTTCGGCCCAATGACAGTCACAATCGGCCGACGTACGGAGAAGAGATGGGGAGCCTTGATAACTTGCCTTACCACCCGCGCCATACACATTGAACTCGCCGCTAGCTTGACGCCATCATCCGCTATTATGGCATTACGACGCTTCATGGCACGACGAGGAACACCGAGCGTAATCTACTCTGACAACGGAACCAACTTCGTAAAGGCGAACAAAGAACTAATGGCCGCAGCAGACGAAGTTAAAGATTACGCGACAGCGCGAGGAATCGTATGGAAGTTCATACCACCAGGAGCACCACACATGGGAGGTGCGTGGGAACGCATGATAAGAACTGTAAAAGCATCACTATCTGCAGTTCTAAAAGAGCGAGCGCCCAGAGAAGAAACTCTTCACACATTACTACTGGAAGTCGAACACATCGTTAACTCACGACCGTTAACACCAGTCCAGCCAGACCTGAATAAAGAAGCGTTAACGCCAAACCACATTCTCATCGGACGTTCTTGTGGTGTTACACCAACAGGCCACTTTAACGCCCGAGACGCAGATGGTCATACATGGAAAGCGGCTCAACACTTAGCCGATCAATTCTGGCGAAGATGGACCAAAGAATACCTACCACTCTTACTACCAAGACGACCATCCGAGTCACAGCACCACCGTGAGCCAAAGATCGGGGATATAGTACTTATTTCCGATGGCACAACGCCCAGAGGACTGTGGCAACGAGGCGAAGTAATAAACGTCAACCCAGGTTCAGACTCGAAAATACGAGTGGTGGAAGTGCGGACTAGAACCGGCATCCTGCGAAGACCAACATCGCGCTTGATCATCCTGACCTGACCTGGCCCGATCGCAACCTCCTCTTCAGCAACACTGCAAGATCGCCTTCGACTTTATGGTGTTGGCACACAGGGGGGAGACTGTCGGCGATCGACGACTTTTTAGATTTAAGTTCCTTAGCGATTAGATAGACATTAGATAGGTAGTTAGTAGATAGGTACCTTAGTTGTGTTAGAAATCATTATAAGTTCTGAACGCAGCCGTCCATTTTTGTTTCGGTGATGCCGTATTTTATTATTTGTAAACTCTTATTTTTATGACCGTAAGAAAAATAACAGATGACAGAAACTCAATTTATTGTTAAATGATTTTAGCTCTGTTAGCACTTGTAATAAATTACTCATTTGGTAATCTAGAGTAATAAGTTCTCAATTGTAATCAGAGGCTGAGTACCGTTTCCTTTATGCCGGCCATGTTGGCGTTCCGGGCATTATTGAAGTTTGTCAATGTTGGTAGGAATGGTGGGGATTGTCCCTTGCTACTGGACGGAATCCATGTTGTTTTGATTGTGAATTATCTGAGATAAATACAGGTCCTGTTGGAGAACTAGATGTGGTTTGGTTTTATCCATTATATCAGAAGCGCGACGCTGATTCTCACGCCCAGGAAAGGTGGTATAAATACAAAAACTAGTAAGACTAAGCGGCACTATGGTAAGTTACAACATTACTTTTGAAATGCCGAGCATTTTTTTTCGTGTTGTGTCGTGATGCATAATTATGTTACATAAGTACTATGGATACACGCATAACCCAGTACTGGCAAGGTGGATAATAAGTGAATGTTTGCGTCTCAAATAGACGCCATAGCCAATAAATAACCACTACGGCGCCATAGCCATCGGTACCTAGGGTAGCTGGTCCGGTTTGTTCGTGTGTGTATTGCATGTGCTGCCATTTGTGGCTTAATTTTTATTATTGTTTTGTAACCTTTATTATTTGGAGTAACTTTCGACCGGTTGCATCACGGGACGATCACTTGGAAAGGAATTGTAACTCAGGGATGTCAGATGCTAACTTCTGAATTATGGCACCAGACGCTCAAAATTTTGGTATTTTTGACGAAAACTAGGTACTGATAAAGCTACAAAGTCTACTCGGACTACAAAAACTACCACAGATATGAACGTCTGATGGATCTGATATCCACTTATTGTATCACAGATATCAACTTACTGAACGAAATGAATGAATGATTTTTTTTTTTAGTGTTGTTAGATATCGGTATATAAAAAAAAAAAAAAACTCGTCAACAGCAAAAGCGAAAGGTGAAAATTATGTGATTCAAAAGTGCTTGTGATAAAAAAAAAGAAATGGCAAAATTATGGTACTTTCACGTACCATAATGGATGTATCATGGTACGAACACCTGAATTATGGTACATGTACCATAATTATGGCACATATAATATCCCTTTTGTAACTAGACATGTGTAGTGTGTAGGTACATACTGCGAGTTATCCAGTGCGCTTTATTTGGCACGACCGCGTACTGTGTGCTGCTGTGACGCCGTGGGGCGCCGTGCGAAGTGCCGTGCCGTGTGACATGTTTTCATAGGATTGCGCATGTCTAATTGTAACGTAGATAAAATTTGTGACCTTTTGGCTCTGGTTGTGTACCTTCTGATGTCCTGGTTCTGGCAATACTGGCGTATAGCGTCGTATTACGTAGTGGGCACCGCAGTGTCCGTTGTATCGAACTTGCGTGTATGAATGATAGTATCGTGCGACTAGTGCACGGCTACTATATCTAGTCATCAGACTACTATGTTGCGATGAACGTTGGTTAAGACTGACCAACTTCTTGTTTTCAGGACGTACAAACTTGAGTTTCGGTTTGCTTAGGGTTAAATTGTAATTTCTGTTAAGAGTACCTATTAATTTCTTCTTGATAGTAGTTCGAGGTCACTGCTAAGTTGAATAAGTACCTATTGTATTTTTTTTTTTACTCCTAGGTTCTGTTAGTAACTTAATTAACCAGTGAGAGGTTGAGTAAACGTGTGCACGTAGTAAAATGGTGTAATTTCGTGCCATTTGTAATATTAATTGATTTGATGGTCTGTAAGTAAATAAATAGGAAATATTGGTGTTAATAACTACTAGATACTGTATTAAGGCACTTATTTGTATGTTGGTATAACGAGGCACGTTCATTTTTATTTAACTAACATGTCGAACCGTGGCTACACGCCTATTGAGCCTATTCCGAGTTACCGAAAAGTGGGTGCTGAAAACAAGTCGCCAATTCGACTTAACCGTAAACGTCGTCGTAGTGTTTCTATCGCCTCCCCAGATGATACATCCACAGACGGCTCAAGACATCGTTATGGGCGACGTTTGAGTACCTGTCATCACCGCCGTCGATGTGCCATGTCGAGGGGCCGAGCTCACGTAGTGAGAGGTGACCTCTCACCGTCGACGGGTAGTTTAGATGATCGCAGATCCCGCGTCGATTCCCCGCCACCGAGTCGTTCCCGCTATTTGCGTTCCCGTGGTCGAGAGACGCATCGTACATCACGTATTGACTCTCCAGAACCAAAGCGCTACCGTCATTCAAAGAATGCAAAAACGCATCGTCAGTCGACGGCAAAATCAGGTGATGCTATTCTGGGAAAATTAGTCGAGGCTTTACAAAGTAGAGATTGTAATCGAGTAAATATATCATCGCACGTTCAGGGATCACAGAATGTTATTACCGAGTTTAACCCAAGTTCTAAATCTCAGACAATGGCAAATTGGATTAAAAAGATAAATGAATCTGCTGAAATGTATGGCTGGTCTGAACGGCAGACCATCTTTTTTGCCTTACCCAAACTTGTAGGCTTAGCAAAAAAATGGTATGATGGACTGACGACGGTTAAGTACACTTGGACCGAATGGCAACAAAAACTATTGTTGGCCTTTCCGAGTGATCAGAACTATGCACAGTCACTGACGGAAATGTTAAATCGCAGGAGCAGTCGAAACGAAACTCTAGTTGAATACTACTATGATAAGATTATTCTTGTGAACCGTTGTCAACTCAAAGGACGTCAGGCTGTAGACTGCATCAGTCACGGGATTTATGATTACAATATCCGAATGAATGTCCAGGGCGCACATTACAACAAGCCAGAACAGGTTCTTGACTATTTCAGACACATTACCCATGACCAGATCGAAACAACTTCCACACGACCGGTCACAGACCGAACTAATGCTGGTGGTTACTTTCGCAAGACTTACGGCCACTTTCACAATGAAAAAAAACAGAGTCATTTTGATGCAGCGAGTAATAAAAGGCCAACCTTATGTTTTAATTGCGGAGATGCGGGGCACTTATTGATCCGATGTCCAAAACCCATCAAGAAATGCATTAAATGCGGCCGTCATGGTCATACCGATGCAAACTGCAAGAATTATGTCAGTGACAGGGCTAATAGGGCAGATACTGCTCCAACGGCTTCTATCGTCACTTCTAAAAGTGTCCTAAGCATTGGGGCGGCAGATGAGCCACACAATAAATATTTAAAACCCGTCAATATCAATGATGTGTTAATGACCGGCTATATAGATTTCGGTAGCGAGTGCACGCTTCTTAGTGATGAAAAATCCACGGAGTTACAATTAAAGTTGGATTCAGAGAATTTACCCACTTTGCGAGGATTCGGTAATAGTACCACTGTCCCTTTAGGTAAGGTGCACATACGAGTCACGGTAGATCTGGTCGACTTACCATTGATGGCCTACGTCGTCCCTTC
Source organism: Yponomeuta sedellus (assembly GCA_934045075.1). Lineage (NCBI taxonomy): Eukaryota > Metazoa > Arthropoda > Insecta > Lepidoptera > Yponomeutidae > Yponomeuta > Yponomeuta sedellus. The sequence goes on from CAKOGX010000003.1 coordinate 131,459, forward strand.
TTCTCTTTTACCCTCGGACATATTGATAGGACAATCCTTAACTGAACAACCAACTGTTAGAATATATAAAACTGATAAAGACCTTGTTTTATATGAAGTTACAGCAAATAAAATGAACACGGTTGTCCTAAAAACTGTTAAAGACACAACGATTCAGAGCGACACCATAATTGATATCAGGTGTTTCCCTGAGTATACCGGCTTTGTGAGAATTTGTTCTGATTTAAGATTAAGTCATGACTCGGGATATATCATACTGCCAGGTCTTTATTCCGTAACGGATGGCCTAGGTTCCTTGATAGCCGTAAGCTTAAATAATAAAACCATATCGATATCGAAGGATAAGATCCTGGCAAGGGGACTGAGTATCCCTAACGTAACAATTTCTCCGAAAACTAAGAGTGACTACGTTGTGAACGTAAGGCATATAGAGCACGAAGTGTCTAAAATCAATGCTGAGGAATTAAATATGGATGAAAGTCTTCAACCCGAGACTAAAAGTAACCTTCTAGATTTGCTCAACGAATACCGAGATTGCTTTGCCTCTTCAATGAGTGAACTAGGAGTAACTACGTACGCTGAAATGCAAATCAAACTACATGACACTACCCCTGTAACATATCGTCCATATAGACTTTCTCTTTCAGAACGAGAGAAAGTTAATAAGATTATAGGCGAACTTTTGACAAATGACATCGTAAGAGAATCTTGTTCCGAGTACGCAAGCCCTATCATTTTAGTAAAAAAAAAGAACGGTGATCTCCGACTTTGCGTCGATTACCGTGCTTTGAATCGGAAAACGATCAAGGACAAGTACCCCATGCCCTTAATCGATGATCAGATAGATAATTTACACGGACAAAAGTTTTTTACTACCTTAGACTTAACTCAGGGATATCATCAAATCCCGGTAGCAGAAGACTCGAAACATTTGACCGCATTTGTCACTCCGGACGGTCATTTCGAGTATAACCGTATGCCATTCGGACTAACAAACGCGCCCGCCGTGTTTCAAAGGATGGTGCATTCCATACTCAGTAAATATAAGATTCCAGGAGTATTGGCCTATATGGATGATATAGTTATCGGCTCCAAAACCGTCCAAGAAGGAATTGAAAAGTTAGAACAAGTACTAGTAATGCTACGTGGAGCAAATCTAACATTGAATCTAACGAAATGCCATTTCTTGAAAACTTGCATAGAATATCTAGGATTTGAAGTCTCCGCTGATGGAGTTCGGCCAGGCACACGTAAAACAGACGCAGTGACCGCTTTCCCCACTCCTCGGAACCCTCACGAAGTTAGACAATTCATTGGGTTAGCTAGCTTCTTTAGGCGATTTGTTCGGGATTTTGCTTCCATTGCCAAACCTCTAACATCATTAACGAAAGCCAATGCAGTGTGGTCATGGGGAAGTGAGCAGACTAATGCCTTTACAAAAATCAAAGAAATACTAACCACCAGACCGGTGTTGGCAATTTATAATCCCAATCACTTGACCGAATTACACACCGATGCGAGTAAATTAGGAATAGGTGGAATATTACTGCAGCGAGAAAACGAGAAGGTACCGCTCAAAGCGGTTGCCTATTTCAGCCGACAAACCTCCGCGGAAGAACAGCATTTGCACTCTTATGAGCTAGAAACACTTGCAGTGGTGATGTCTTTAAACCGTTTTCGAATCTATTTATTAGGCATTCAATTTAAAGTTATAACAGATTGCAACGCGTTGCGAACCACGTTGACAAAGCGTGACTTGATTCCACGTATCGCGCGGTGGTGGCTTCTTGTACAAGACTTCGATTTCTCTATTGAATATCGTCCAGGTACACAACTTCAGCATGCTGATTCTCTAAGTCGCAACTCGATACCGGATACCGATGAAGACATCTTCGGACTCAACGTAATGAGTATTGTTCAAGATGACCATTCATTAATGGCGACACAGTTGAGCGATCCAAGACTTAAACTCATCAAATGCGTTGTTGAGAAAAATTGTGCCGAAGCTAAAGACATAATAAAAAACTACGTCATAAAAAACGGAAAGATATACAAGAAAGTAGGAGACGAGTTAAAATGGGCAGTGCCCAGAGACGCTAGATGGAAAATTTGTTTATTGTGTCACGATGAGTGTGGACATTTTTCCCTTGCAAAGACCCTAGAAAAAATGAGGAGAGATTATTGGTTTCCCCGCATGACTCGCTTTGTGAAAAATTATGTGCAAGCATGTATACCGTGTGCATACGCGAAAGAACCGTCAGGAAAGAAGCAAGGGTTATTGCATCCAATCCCTAAACCGAGTACACCATTTGAATGCATACATATTGATCATGTCGGACCCTTTGTACGTAGTAAAAGTGGTAACACTTATATATTGGGCATTATCGATGCTTTCACTAAATTCATTGTACTACGCGCTGTGAGAGACACAAAAAGCAAGACATCAATTAAAGTCCTGTGCGAATTTATAGGGCTGTTTGGCTCGCCAAAGGTGATAGTTTCCGATCGCGGCACAAGCTTTACGTCTAATGAATTTAAGCAATTTGTGGATACCAACTCGATCAAACACACACAAAATGCAGTGGCTACACCACGAGCTAATGGCCAAATAGAACGTTATAATCGGACAATTTTGAGCTCACTAAGTGCATTGGGTGTAGATAAAGACGATCGTAACTGGGACATAGATATTAACAAGGTTCAGTGGAGTTTGAACAACACGCTCAACAAAGGCATTGGTAGGACCCCAGTTCAGGTCGTCTTTGGCAAAGACACTGTCAATATGACGGAGGCACATCTACATGACATATCTGAGAAATTGGCTGTAAATCAAAAGCTCGACGAGGTACGCGAAGAGGTTTCCTGCCATATTAGTAAACAGCAAGAGGCGATGAAGGCACGGTTCGACAAAAAAAGATGTACCGCTAAGAGATATGCTGTAGGGGACCTAGTAATGGTGATGAAAAATGTTCGCAACAGTGGCAATAGTAATAAGCTCGTTTCACCATATAGTGGTCCGTACAAAATATCTAAAGTTTTAGGGAATGACCGTTATGAGGTCAGTAGTGTAGACGGTTTTGCTTCCAGAAAATATGTAAACGTTTATTCTGCTGATAAAATCAAACCGTGGATACGACTGAGTGCCAGGTTAGATTCGGACTCTGATAACGATAACGACAGTGTTTTCTCCGAAAGTAACGATTAATATCGAGTTTGGCAATGATATTGAGAAGCATGTATGTAGCGATTATTTTGTTTAACACGCTTTAATTTCGTTTTATTCCTATAATAAAAAAAAAACATGATGCCTGATACTTTCGATATTTTACCTGGTTTAAAGTTAATCTCATGACGTAACTATAGAATGTCTTGCAAACCGAAACCAAGTACACCGAGCTGAGCTGGGCCCGCTGCATATCTTTCAATGATCCTGAGACCGATTCACCCTGTGCGTGTACGCGGTGGACTCGATACGACATCTACATGAGATCCCGAGGCCGATGCACCCTGTGCGTGTACGCGGTGGACTCGATGCGACATCTACATGCGATCCTGAGGCCGATACACCCTGTGCGTGTACGCGGTGGACTCGATACTACATCTACATGAGATCCCGAGGCCGATGCACCCTGTGCGTGTACGCGGTGGACTCGATGCGACATCTACATGCGATCCTGAGGCCGATACACCCTGTGCGTGTACGCGGTGGACTCGATACTACATCTACATGAGATCCCGAGGCCGATGCACCCTGTGCGTGTACGCGGTGGACTCGATGCGACATCTACATGCGATCCTGAGGCCGATACACCCTGTGCGTGTACGCGGTGGACTCGATACTACATCTACATGAGATCCCGAGGCCGATGCACCCTGTGCGTGTACGCGGTGGACTCGATGCGACATCTACATGCGATCCTGAGGCCGATACACCCTGTGCGTGTACGCGGTGGACTCGATACTACATCTACACGAGATCCCGAGGCCGATGCACCCTGTGCGTGTACGCGGTGGACTCGATACTACATCTACACGAGATCCCGAGGCCGATGCACCCTGTGCGTGTACGCGGTGGACTCGATGCGACATCTACATGCGATCCTGAGGCCGATACACCCTGTGCGTGTACGCGGTGGACTCGATACTACATCTACACGAGATCCCGAGGCCGATGCACCCTGTGCGTGTACGCGGTGGACTCGATGCGACATCTACATGCGATCCTGAGGCCGATACACCCTGTGCGTGTACGCGGTGGACTCGATACTACATCTACACGAGATCCCGAGGCCGATGCACCCTGTGCGTGTACGCGGTGGACTCGATACTACATCTACACGAGATCCCGAGGCCGATGCACCCTGTGCGTGTACGCGGTGGACTCGATACTACATCTACACGAGATCCTGATGCCGATACGTCCTGCGAGCATATGCGGCGACCAGTTGTCGTATCTTCGGGGTGAACAGACTTCTGCATTGCGGTGAATGAGGCCATTCAACGGTTGCCGGATGGCCGAACGAAGTACAGCTACATAATTGTGCACTCATAATATGATGTTGAAGTATTCATGGAAAATTTAATTGAAAGAGGTTGATATATATTGCAATTGTTGACATAATAATAATTGTTATAATAATTTGTAATTCTTAAATGTCTGAGGACAGACTTAATTCAGGATGGCCGATTGTTAGAAATCATTATAAGTTCTGAACGCAGCCGTCCATTTTTGTTTCGGTGATGCCGTATTTTATTATTTGTAAACTCTTATTTTTATGACCGTAAGAAAAATAACAGATGACAGAAACTCAATTTATTGTTAAATGATTTTAGCTCTGTTAGCACTTGTAATAAATTACTCATTTGGTAATCTAGAGTAATAAGTTCTCAATTGTAATCAGAGGCTGAGTACCGTTTCCTTTATGCCGGCCAGGTTGGCGTTCCGGGCATTATTGAAGTTTGTCAATGTTGGTAGGAATGGTGGGGATTGTCCCTTGCTACTGGACGGAATCCATGTTGTTTTGATTGTGAATTATCTGAGATAAATACAGGTCCTGTTGGAGAACTAGATGTGGTTTGGTTTTATCCATTAGTTGTAAGAATACGTTTGTTTAGATTTAAGTCACATTTTTATTAAATAATTTTATCACCTTGTGTCTTATTTCCTTAGGCTTAAGAGTCAGTATTCAATAATAATTTTACATTATTTAGTTTTAGGATGATTTCACTTACCTTTCATTTGTTTTCACAGCCAGTACGATGCATATTATGTTATTTACTTTGTAAGCGATTGTAAACTAGATAGAATACCTCTTGCACCACAATTACTAGTGTATAAAATCTGCAGAACAGATTTTCTATGTAGAATTTTATCTCGTAAACCACGTTAGAAGCACGTCACGGATTAGGATAAAACTGGTAAAACCACATAGATCAGCCTAAAATCTGTCGAAATACAACACATAGCACTCTACAGAATGGTGACATTGAGCCAAAATTAGCTAACAAAATCTTATGTTTCCGAAAGCGATAACTTTCGATTGGCTCAACCGATTTTGATGAAACTTGCACAGCAGGTAGTTTTTACTAATATCTAACCATTTTTATTCTCACTAAAAAGATTTATTAATATTCTTCAGAGTTATTTCGATAGAAAAGTTCAGTCTATTTTCCTCAGTAAATCTGTACAAAATCCTATAAGAAACTTATTAGAATGCTAGAAACTTATTAGAATGTCACTTATTCCAATGAGAAAACATTAATTTAATATAAATTAATGTGTAATTCTATGTAAATTCGCTAGGAAAGTAAATAAAGATAAGTAGGCTATCTATCTCGCTCGCTCACGCACCCCCCTCGCGCAGCCCCCGCCCCGGAACTAGGGCAATTTGGTATAAAAGGCGGCCGATCTCCGACGATCGGCACTCATTCATTCGGACTCATTCCCGCGAACGGACGAGCGAGCTGGAAGCTGAAGATACTCTCGAGAACAAGGTGTTTTCTTTGCGGCAGTCTACCCCCGAACCGAAGCTGAACCCAGGCTGTGCAGCTAGCCGCAGAACGAGCGGCGATAAGAATTCACCGGAGGAGAGGCAGCGTGAGCGACGAGGCGACGAGACTACTACGGCGGATCGACGTGACATCGAACTGAACGGGCGCTCGACTGGCCCTATACCTATAATACAGTCCACGTTTCTAATTCTTGTTTCTAAGGACGTAAAGGAGAGGGATTGAGAACTGAACTGAAGACGGGACGGGCTCTCTCTCACTCTCTCCTTTTCAACTATGTAACTATCAAATACATTTTTATAAAAAAATATTTTAATTATAGTATTTTTATTTTAATGCACTAACCCGTGCTAAGGAACAAATTTAAAAAAAAATTAGCCTCTCAATAGGTTTTTAAAAATATTTTAAGTTAAAAATTAGTAAAAAAATATTTTAGTAATTCCAATCACTAACCAGTTTCAAGTGATGCGACGTGGCTACGTGGTAAGGAAACTCAGCTAGTAAGTAATCAGGAAGAGGAGGCGCATTTATGAGCAGAGAAGATACAGCCCTGTAAAAAAATGTTTATCAAAGTATGTCATTTATGTATTAAGACTTAATAATAATATTGCGTTCTAAATGACGGAGCAAAATAAATTCAAATGTTCGACGTAAAGCAAGGCGTATTTTGTGTTTTATTACATAATTATTCATGAAATGTAGTAAGTGTTACATTATAAGTTTATAACACAACTCACCATTTCTTTAATCGGCTTCCTTTTAAAATCGTTGTAAAAATCTTTCGGCCGGAAATGATCTCTACAAACATATTTATGTTGGTGGAGTTTTTCGATGGGGATATACGATATAAGATCTTCCACAATTTTCACCCATTGTCTGCATCTAAAAAAAAAACAACAACATTCAATGCAGCCACTAATAGTGCATCGTTGAAACATTGTTATGGCTTACAGCAATTCACCCGTCGTACACTGAGTAGTAATTCTGACCAAGGTACTTATCAGATATTTTTTTATCGATATTGAATATGTGTATGGCACATCACTATGACATTGAAACATAGTATTTTTCTCATAGTATATTAATTACGTTATTTAACATAATTTATGATCTTGCTCTTGTGCAAGATGACAAAAACTGTAGCCAGAAATACTTACCGGTCTTCATCCCTGGGAAATTTACCCATAAACTTTCTTTTGGTACCCTTTGACCGGCTGCATCTTATTTTACAAATGGCACAAGTTCGACACCATCCGATCAATGCCATTATTAAAAGAAAATCACTAAACACTGTACAACAAGATACACACAGCTAGATATTGAACAAACTTAAAACACAAAAAAATTAACTAGAAAACGTTCTATTATGTGCCTCGTTCCGCCATATTTGTTATGTTTTCAGTTTGACATTGACAACAAAGAAAGAGTAAGTAGTATTAAAGAGTGAGACAAAAATATGTCCGCCATTAAAACGGGGCTAAATGCGAACAAAAATTTCAAAGTTCCTACTTGCGCTAGGCTGAAACCCACTTGACAAGTGTCACGCTATCCTACCTAAATTATAGGCAACTGATTCCTTAGAAGCATGGTGCAAAATTGCATGGTCCAAATTTGGTCGGTTTATCACCGAGACGGTACAAAGCTACCAACCTACAGATAAAAAAAAACGCCGTTCACGGTGAATAAACGTCAATCGAAGTGACTACTCGATAGTTACTCACACTCGCATGTTTTCGATTCTCGCTTCTCACTGCGTATGCTCGATTAACGCGGTAGTAAAGTTATTCTATTGGATCTGTCAAACTCGCACTAAGCACTCAGAGTGCTTAGTGCGAGTTTGACAGATCCAATCGAATAACTTTACTACCGCGTTAATCGAGCATTGAGTAGTGAGTATGAGTAAGTTAACCGTTCGAACTGGCAAAACGCTGTCACAGTACAACTCGCACTCGCGTTTATTCGTGTTTTGGCTGGGAAACGTGTTCACTTCTCAACGTAAACCATTACAACTCGCACTCAGCAATTTTAATTTCCATACTTGTCGCTAGGTGGCGCCTCCTCGATGCCATAGAAATATGAGTTTACGTTAACGCGATCGAGTAGTTAAAAAACTCGCACTAAGCACTCAGAGCGCTTATGTTTCACATCAGCGATATGTTCCTTCACCCGCTCAGCTATGGTACGCTTCGTTTGACCAATGTACGAGGAACCACATTCACAGTCAAGCTTGTATACTCCTGCCTCTTGTTACTCATATTACTATAAGTATTACTATTCATATTACTATAAGTCAAGAGAAGAACTTTAAGAAGAAGCTAAGACTTACCCTTGGGGACATCCACAGCTGCGGCTTTCTTCTTAACGTGATCCTGAGTGTCGTCAGCTGGTTTATGCTTGGCCTTGCTGGGCTTGCTCTGGCCCTCGCTAGGGTCGAATAAGCTGAAGAAGGAGTCCATTCTCCTGTGAAGAGAGAAAGAGAGATAGATTATATGGTTGTGCAATAAAGTGTTCTCTATCTATTCTTATTATATAGTCCAAGACAATAAACACACGCACACATGCACACAGACCCACACACACTTAGAAACACACATTACATTGCTGATTCTCATAAGAGTTCCCTTCACGTTCATACTTTTTTGTAAAATATTTTTTTCTAAATTAAAATGTTTAATAACTTCCTTTTGACGACCTCTGTGGCGTAGCGGTAGCGCGTCGCCTACCATGCAAGAGGTCCCGGGTTCGAATCCCGGCTGGAAACCAAAAAAAGTCCAGGTCTTGGATGTTTACATGTTTGTGATGTCGTTGTTTCTGGTTTCCACGACACAGGATATCCTAGTGTGGGGCCAGCAGCAATGTATGTGCCAGTATGTAAAATGTTATGTTTATTTAAAAAGAATAGTTTTTTAAATTTTTATCTCATATTTTATAACTGTTTTTTTTTTGTTTCCTTTGGTTTTAATCGATGTTCTATTAGTATTTAGTTAATTGATACAGCTCTCTTAACATTACTCCCGTACGACAACTTAGGGAGAAGGCAGTGGCTGAAAAGTAGCGCTGTCCGGGGCTGACCCGGGTCAGCGCCAGCTGAGCCACTACCTTTTGCCTTATTTTATAATACCTGGTTTTAAGTCTTACTTTGTTTAAGTTGTTTTTGATGAGGCAATAAAATTATTTTTATCCTTATTCTATCTATCTATTTTATCACTTTATTTCACTAGTAAAGGCCGTGAATACGTTCGCGTGGTTAACAGAGTAGCCTATACCCCGAAGTTCCATTCTGAATATTTCCGATTTTTCTTTTTGAATTGGATAAGTCCTTTCGGATAGTTGGATAAGTAGATTCCAGGGAGAAGCCGTCCTGGAAGACTAAAAATATCGTGGCTACACAACCTGCGTCAGTGGTTTTAACAGAGTACCAGAGTGCTTAGTGCAAGTTTGACAGATCCAATCGAATAACTTTACTACCGCGTTAATCGAGCATTGAGTAGTGAGTATGAGTAAGTTAACCGTTCGAACTGGCAAAACGCTGTCACAGTACAACTCGCACTCGCGTTTATTCGTGTTTTGGCTGGTAAACGTGTTCACTTCTCAACGTAAACCATTACAACTCGCACTCAGCAATTTTAATTTCCATACTTGTCGCTAGGTGGCGCTTCCTCGATGCCATAGAAATATGAGTTTACGTTAACGCGATCGAGTAGTTAAAAAACTCGCACTAAGCACTCTGGGGCCTATTCTAATTGAAAGCGTAGACGCAAAGTATTCGAAGGCAAAGACATTTGTCGCATAATAAGATAAAATAACTCGACAGAGTCTTCTTCTTCTTGTTCAGGCCATATTAGTCCACTGCTGGACATAGCCCTCCCCTAATGAGTGCCATAGCGCAAGGCTGTGCCATCATTGGGGGTGATGCCCATAATCCCCACGCTGGGCATGCGGGTTGGGGATCGCAGTTTGGTGGAATTGTACTGCAGGGGGCGCTGCTGCCCACCCCCCGGTTTGTGTCCCTTAGTCGCCTTTTACGATACCCGCGGGAATAATTTGGGTTGGTGCTATTCTCTAAGCCGACACCACTCGAGAGAGTCATCAAACATTTATTTTCTCATTTGAATTCAATGTAGCATGGCGTTCAGAATACAGATTTTGACTGGCGCTCGACTTTTCACATAGTCATAAGCCTTAGAGCCGTATACGACTTATTTGCTAATGAAGTGAGAATCCGCTATTTGACACGTATCAAATTTGACGCGATAAATGAATATTTCCTATAGCATTTTATTTAACGTAAGAAACCGAAACATATTGATTTTGCTAAGTAAGTATGCAGGATGGCTGCAAAATTTGCAAAGTAAAAAAAATTTTTCCTCGTTTAATTCGCATCGGCGAAAACTGTATCCGCCATCTTGAAACCATCTAAAGTATGTAAACAAACATATTTCAGCCAGAGCCAGTGGACATTATATATAAATATGTATATATATATATATATGCGATGACAAAGTTCATCATTTTCGTCCAAGAAAATGATGAACTTAGGGAATGTACGATATACAGCCATCCTATGGAGCCGATTTTACCGAGTAATGGAAATAAAATATTTTTATAAATATATTTTTTTTAACAGGCGGTAAATGCAAAAACTTCCCTCCTGATAAACTCTTCGCCACATACGAGTTCAAATACGCAAATAGCCCTGTTACAAAAGCGTGCGATGAATTGTGTAGTTTGGCATCGAATTCAATGTCAGCTCAAGATTTTGGCAAAGTCAAGGTGCTATAGGACAGTCCGCTAAGAAAGAAGATATCTTCTTTGTTTAAAATTAGAGCTTACGCCGTTGGTAACAGCGATGCGCGATTGTGAATGAAATTATAAGACGACTAATTTTAAACTAACTAAACGTTGCTACGCAGGAACAGACCCGTGCCCCAGCAGTGGGGAAATACCAGGTTGATATCGAAACGTTACTATTGGCTGCGCTGTCTATGGGCCTCGTAAGAAGGCTAAGGCTGGGCGCATGCTGAGACGCAGGCGACGCAGCACAGTTCAGTACAGGGCAGGCCAGTTGAGGCAGACATAGGCCCCCACCGCATGCTGCGACGCAACTATTTTTTGCTCCATTCGCATTCCTTGGTAATTCTCACCCATAATAACTCTTTCAATGTCTTTTTTGAATAGTCTGGATGATTTGTATCATACAAACAAGGTTCACAGCGAACTAATTCAATTAAATCTTCTGTAATAGCAACAAAATTGTTACTAAGCACGCCTCATCATGCACGCGTCGCGCAGAAATCTGTGCCGGCACTACAACGAGACGCAGAGCAGGGCAGACACATGTCTGCATCGCACGTGCCTGCGCCGCAGCGTACGTAGCTCATTGACGTTCCATGCTTTTCAAAATCTGCGCTGCCATGCGCTGCGCTGTGCTGTGTCGCCTGCGTCTCAGCATGCGCCCAGCCTCAAGGTCGCCAAATGCGCAATGGACAGAGCTATGTTAGGAGTACCGCAGAAGAACCGGAGTTACTGATATAGCTCGGAGAATTGCTCATTTGAAGTGGCTGTGGACGGGGCACGCAGCTCGAAGAACTGATGGCCGTTGGGGCGAAAAAGTTCTGACCGGGAGACCGCGGACCGGACGACGCAGTGTGGGCAGGGCCTCTACCAGATGGTCTGATGACCTGGTCACGGTGGCGGGGAGTAGCTGGATGTGGACGACACAAGACCGTGAAGCTTGGAAAGCCATGAGGGAGGCCTACGTCCTGTAGTGGGCGTCAAATGGCTGATGATGAAACTATCTTGGTCCCAAACTAAGATACAGTCAGTCCTGCAGTAGGGGTCAAATGGCTGATGATGAACCTATCTTGGTCCCAAACTAAGATACAGTCAGTCCTGCAGTAGGGGTCAAATAGCTTATGACGAACCTATCTTGGTCCCAAACTAAGATACAGTCAGTCCTGCAGTAGGGGTCAAATAGCTGATGATGAACCTATCTTGGTCTCAAACTAAGAAACTGTCAGTCCTGCAGTAGGGGTCAAATGGCTTATGACGAACCTATCTTGGTCCCAAACTAAGATACAGTTAGTCCTGCAGTAGGGGTCAAATAGCTGATGATGAACCTATCTTGGTCTCAAACTAAGAAACTGTCAGTCCTGCAGTAGGGGTCAAATGGCTGATGATGAACCTATGTTGGTCCCAAACTAAGATACAGTCAGTCCTGCAGTAGGGGTCAAATAGCTTATGACGAACCTATCTTGGACCCAAACTAAGATACAGTCAGTCCTGCAGTAGGGGTCAAATGGCTGATGACGAACCTATCTTGGTCCCAAACTAAGAAACTGTCAGTCCTGCAGTAGGGGTCAAATGGCTGATGATGAACCTATGTTGGTCCCAAACTAAGATACAGTCAGTCCTGCAGTAGGGGCAAAATGGCTGATGATGAACCTTTCCTTTTTTACGTACAGTGTTCTCAATTTATCTACCTACGCTTAGTTAACAGTGTATTAATAATTAACAAGGTAATAAATAATCACTGAAGCCAATTGTTTTTTTTATGGTACTGGGTGCTGAATCCCGAATCGTACCGACTCACGACGGAAGTGCCCGAGTCGACCCGATCATTCAGCGGCTGGAATGATTCCCGAGTCGGCCCGAGCTGCGGCGGAACGACACGAGTCGATGATTTGTGGTAATGGTTAGGCCACAGAATGACGATATCAACCTTTTGTTTGTTCCGGATGTCCCCACTGCTTGGGCACGGGTCTCTTCCTGCATCGCAGGAAGGTTAAGCCATGCTCCACAACAGGGGCCAAGTTCGGATTGGTAGAGGATTGTAAGACAGTGGCGGGCCTTACTGTCAGAAGATATCAAGCCGCCCATAAGGCCTCTGACATTACAATGACAGCCCAACAGCACCAACGGATAAAAAGTGTCTTGCGAAACACAGGATGTTAGTTACTAATCTAGATGTGTAATTTGTCGTCAGGCTATACTAGTCCACTGCTGGACATAGCCCTTCCGTAATGAGCGCCATAGCGCCCTGTCTTCAGCTTGCCGCATCCAGCATCTGCCGGCAGTTTTTCGCAGATCGTCATCCCACCTAGTCGGAGGGCGTCCTACACTACGTTTGCCGAGTCGCGGTCTCCACTCAAGGACACGTTTACTCCAACGGTTGTCGGTTCTTTGCGAGATATGGCCAGCCCACTGCCACTTCAGCTCGCTAACTGAGCTATGTCGATAACTTAGGTTCTCTGTCGGATGCATTCGTTACGAATCCTATCCTCCAGAGAAACTCCGAGCATAGCTCTCTCCATAGCTCGCTGAGCGACTTTGAATTGGTGGACCAACCCTGTAATTCGACTAAGTCGAATTATTGCCATAGTCAAATAATTCCTTTACTATCATCTGTGGTAATAATCATAATCCCCACCTTTAGTAACAAGACCTTGAGATTTATTTCAGAATGTCTCACGGCATAATATTTATCCTCTGGTCACCTTATAATAAGCTGGTTTGTTTAGAAAAAGGGACCACCAGCAGGGTTGTTTTCGCGGGGATATCAAAAGATTTTAGTTCAGGAAAAAAAAACAGTGTTATATTTGGAATTATCTTAGTGATGTGCCAAGAACGTGGGAGCTGTGTTGATTTGGCACTAGATTAATAGTATTACGTGAGATTGTACAAGAATTTAATAATATGTTTGCTCGGCTGCAAGAGGTGGTAAATACGTATGTTATTTGATTGAATGTCAACGGTTGAAAAACTTAATTGTAGAAATCGTTTCTCGGCCCCCACGCTACAGGCTAGGCCTAGTGTGGGGACCACCGTTACTTCTAAACTTTTCAACAGCCTTTATGTTGCATGCAGGTACCTACCTCTTTAATATAAGCATTTGTAAACTTTATGTTATGCATGCAACCTTATTGAAATAAATTATTCTTATTCTAATTCAGTTAGACCTGAGATTTCCGCACTTAGATACTTATTTTAAAAACCTATTTCGAGGCTAAAAAATCCACCCATGCCAAGACTCGAACCCGCGACCTCTGGCTAACCGTGTCAGCGCTCTCCCAACTGAGCTAATGGGCACTCACCGGCATCAGTTAAATTTCGGACCTCTTTACACTAATCTCTGTATTACTTACAGGCAGCAACACCTGGCTGAAGTAATTTGCATCACTTGCAGCCCCGTAAGTACTTTGCAGTTAGGTTTTACATCGAAATGATATCGCTGTATTAGATACTTATGTTTATAAATCGTCGCTTTCTCCGACCTTTTCTTTAACTTTAAAGGCCAATTTATCAATAATTAATTTATTAGCCAATTTGTTATCTAAAGGAAACAAAACAGACAAGGAGTTAAACACAAATGTACATCTAGATACAGGCTTCACCAGTTCTATAACTGCCTGCCTGAATTACTAATAATAATAATAATAATTTTTTAACAAGGGTTTAGGTTGCGCCATAGAAGTTAAAATTTTCCCGCCCGTTCAATGTGACTGATTCTCGCAATATTAATTATATGATATCAATATAACTTCTGACAGTAAGGCCCGCCACTGTCTTACAATCCTCCACCAACCCGGACTCGGCCCCCGTGGTGGAGTATGGCCTAACCTTCCTGCGATGCAGGAAGAGACCCGTGCCCCAGCAGTGGGGACATACAAGGGTTGATATCGATGTGAAATCGACTGTTAGGCGGTACGAAGTGCGCTGGGTCAGCTAGTATATATATATTATACTTTATTTTATTGGTGTATTTTACGTCCGTTATATATACTTACATATAATATTTCATTACAATATTTACGTAGACACTCATGTAAGTTGTATGTACATTAGTAAGTAGTATTTTATTTTTAAATGTTTGAATTTTATTTGGTACACCCAATCTATTTGTTTTAAAATTCCAAAATTTTTGGGCTGCATGGAAGAAGAAAAAAATTCTGTTGAAATAAGTCTTTGTACGTAATTGTTTTCGCATTGTATTTCATTTTTTTATTGAGAGAATTACACACTATATTTTAAAATACATACACTTATTAGCTGTCTTGTAAGCCTAGTTTTTATAATCATGAATGTATAATTCAGTCTTACACTTATTACAGTTACTTCACTCTTAGACAAGATAAGAGATTGCATTGGCAATGGTTGAAATTTATGATGCAATATGTTACACTTATTAAATTTCACTGTTTGAAAATAACTGTGCATTACACATTATGCTTTTCAAATGCTCGCTAGCAAGAAAGATGACTGCATTTACATGTTCACACAAACATATTATGTGAATTAAAACTGTTTTTACACGGATTTATGCTCGTTTGTTGCATTTTTACAGTTTTCCGACGTTTCGGCACTTTTTCAGGTGCCGTGGTCCCGGATGACTGAGGTCATCCGATGATCTGGATGATCCCGGACCACGGCACCTGAAAAAGTGCCGAAACGTCGGAAAACTGTAAAAATTTTATAAACGAGCATAAATCCGTGTAAAAACAGTTTTAATTATGTCTACTGCTCGTGTTAACCTTAGAAAAAACTATATTATGTGGAGCAAAGTTCCGAACCCTATCATTAGTGGTATTTCTCAATGATTCGCGATACTCATACAGAGTAGTCATATATTAAATGGGACTGATCGCGATTAGTGACTACCCACAATAATTGACTGTATTCGTCACTTCAGTCTACCCGAGAGCACGGCAACTGTAACACTGTTGAAACGTCGGGAAATAAGGTAATTACGTTTTACATACATACATCACCTCACGCCTGTATGCCAGAGGGGTAGGCAGAGACCAAGGACTGCCACTTGCCACAATCCTGACAGATCACCTTCGCTTCATCAATGTTCATAAGTCGTTGCATGCACGCACGCCGCTTCAGGGTACTTTTATCTTTGCTTTTGCTAATACATCCACTATTTGGTCGATGTATATCCGCCTGGGACGTCCCTTACCAACCCTTCCACTCACATTTGCAATATATGTATATTTGTTTCGTCAATGTTCCTTCCTTCATCCTCTCCACATGTCCAAACCAACGCAACATTCCTTTCTCAATTCTAGTCATCCTCTTTCAGTCCACAACGTTTTCTAATCAGACTATTGCATATCCTATCATTCAAAGTAACACTACACATACTTATCAATTACGTTTTACCTAAGAAATAATCGCAATTAGACCCGTTTAATATATATCTATCATTAGTGCTGACTCAGTGAAGCGTTTTAACAGTATAATCCCTTCTGTGTGGTCACTCGTTAAGTTTATTTAGAAAATAAGAGAAACATTGCATTGACAGTCACACATACAAAACACTTAACAAATACGAAAAAAAACTTAACCGAAAACTGGCACGGATAGCCAGAGAGGTTGCGGGTTCGAATCCCGGCATGGGTGAAATTTTTAGCGTCTAAATAGGTTTTTAACCGAAAACACCGACTGAAAACACAGATTATACTATATTTATTTTTAATGCACTAACCTGTGCTAAGGACAATTTTAAAAACCTATTTAGAGGCTAAAAATTCCACCCATGCCGGGATTCGAACCCGCGACCTCTGGCTGTCCGTGCAAGCCATATCTGGCAGGGATAGCCAGAGGTGGCGGGTTCGAATCCCGGCATGGGTGGAATTTTTAGCCTCTAAATAGGTTTTTTGAAAACACAGAGCAAGTGATAAACTCTGGTCTCTTCCTCTGTATGTGATCTTATGCATACATCATGTCATTATTGTAAAACTAATTTGGAAGTAGCCTGGCTACCCATAGCACAGGGAATCCCAGTTTAGGAGCCAGTAACCATCATTGTAATCCTGTTTAACAATAAAGTTTTTTCATTCGTTTAATTTTATGGGTAATTCATTATGTACATTGCATCACCTATTTAAAATTTTACACATTGTATCACATCACTATCCAATATTTATGTAGACACTCATCTAAGTTGTATGTATATTAGTAAGTAGTATTTAAAAACCTATTTAGAGGCTAAAAATTTTAGCCTCTAAATAGGTTTTTAAATTTGTCCTTAGCACGGGTTAGTGCATTAAAAATAAAAATAGTATAATCATGTGGGTACAGTGATGTCGTTCCGATGTAAAACCTAACTGCAAAGTAGGTACTCGGGGCTGTAAGTGATGCAATTTGCTTAAGCCAGATGTCGCTGCCTGTACGTAATACAGAGAATAGTGGAAAGAGGTTCGAAATTTCACTGATGCCAGTGAGTCGCCCATTGGCTCAATTGATAGAGCGCTGGCACGGATAGCCAGAGGTTGCGGGTTCGAATCCCGGCATGGGTGAAATTTTTAGCCTCTAAATAGGTTTTTAAATTTGTCCTTAGCACGGGTTAGTGCTTAAAGATAAAAATAGTATAAGTAGTATTTAATTTCTAAATGAAGGTGGCAATGGCATGTTCTTTGAATGTTGTTTTTATTTTTTGTCGTTTTAATTTTATTTGCCTACACCCAATCTTTTTTTTTTAATTCCATAAGTTTCAGGCTGGCTGGAAACAAATTAAGTTGAAATAAGTCCACCTTCCTTTGTATTTAATTGTTATCACAATGCTATTGTATGTCGTAATTAGACATAGACATCTTTATTCGTAATTATAATTTACACGTCATTTTACAATAATTCGGATTATAATACGGATAATACAGTTTTATTGTGCAATAAAGTGTAACAAACAAACTATCCTTGCAATAATGCTCACAGCTATATCCAAATAGAGATATGAATGAATTGAGAAAGCTGTGCACACTCAGCGAAGAGGTAGGCAGAGGTACCATTATGCAACTATTTAATAAAACCTGAAAATGTATTTAAAAGTCATTTTTATATCCAAGGTTTTATTTGTATAAAGGTGAGGTGATAATTAAATCTCAAAGATTTATATACCAATTTCGCTAGAGCCCTAGAATGATACCATACCATAAATTCGCAATTATTGTGAAATATTAGAAAGGTCCTATTTCAACCATAGTTTTGGCGCCTGTACTCGTTTTTAATAAGCACTTCCCTCGTCAATCGTGTCTTATAGCATTCTTATAAGACGTCCACGCTATTATTGACTCTTAAATATTGTTAAATAACAGTTCAAAAACTTACCTTCCAGATGGTAGGCTAGCGGTTCAAGGTCACGACTTTAGAACGAAAGGACCGCTAAGACTGCAGTCCGCCGAGCGTCTGTGAGTCAACAAAGCGTAGCGCAAACAAGGGTACACTGCCAAAACGATCGCGATGACGTACTTTGTGAGATAACACAAATAATTGTAGCAAAACCGAACAACAGTTGTTCAAACAACCTTGTTTTGTTTGTGTGATTTTACGCAAGTTTAGTTCTGAATTTTAGCGGCTGATGCACAGTTTTGGGTACCTAGGCCGTTAATGGAGCTTGATATTCCAGCAGCTGTTTTCATTGACACTCACTGGGATAATTTGATTGGTTTTTCGTAGGTTTTCCCCGAATCAGGAAAATTGGATTGGATTTTATATTTTTGACACAGACTATCTTTAGAGCACCTTTAGAAAGATGAGTAGATGATGCAGCATACTCTGTGGATGAAACCCACACACAGACTACCCTAATAGTGATGTATTGATATTATTTTGCGAATGGTAGTAAATGATTTCGTATAAAAAGTTTTGGAGAATCAGTCAAGAGTAGAAATTAGAGATTTTTTTTAAGTAGGCTCTACTTCCAGAGCATCGTGGATCCTCTTGCTTCAAGCATCTCCAGGGGCTTTCATCAACGAGACAAAAAGCGAAGAAGTCGTTGATTGATTCATTAAACATTAATTCAAATAAAAATTTAAAAAATAGAGATTTTGGTTTCTGTGAAACTGCATAACGAGTAGAGTTGACGAGTGGTCATTGATTGGTCAAGAGTGTCAAACTTTCTATTGTGTCTTTGGTGACTTCTTGAGCCTTTATCAGGGATTAAAACAGTTTATAATCTGGACTTTAACGCGGTTTATACACAACTAGTAAGTTAACTTTTTTTATTTTCAGTGCTCATTACTTCATTATTACTCACTCACTCGGGACCAACTGTCATGCAATAAATTCCTAATCTGTGAACGTCTAATTTGTGCTGTGAACACCAATTTGTCACATCACTATTTGACACGCCTTCTTTCACCGAATTCCCGTTCGCGAGTGTTTTGTGATTTTTTCCCGTATTTTCGTATTTATTCTGTACATTTGACAATAATTTTGTTGACTAATTAGTTCTTAGCGTGATTTGATTGAAAACTACCCCGAGAAAGTGTTAGAAAGCAGGTAATTATCAATATTTTTGGATGTCAATATATCAACCAGCCAAATGAAAAAAGTCCGCTCTCCATACATATGTGCCTGAGAAACTAGTACTTTTTAATTTGATGGGACTACCAAACTTGAGCAACATTTTCTCTGTAGATCTTTTTATTTATTTACCATTTTACTTTACTTTTCTATTGAATCCTTTGTTACTTACAATTATATTGAATCCTTTACCAAAATTAATTCACTTATTCCTTGAAATTGTAGCAAACAGAAACGAAAGTTAAGGTTCATAATTAATATTACAGTTAGACTAGGATGACTCATACATATCTAATACTTTCATTACTATTTATTATCTAGCTTGTTAGTAAAGGCTTGTACTGTAGTACCTTTGTCAAGGTATTGACATTGTTCCCCAAATTAAATCTAGCACTAGTCTGTCTGCAATGATAACTCATATCTAGCATTGCAGCTCTAAATGTATATACACTGTTTGTTTTATAACAGTAACTTGTACTGTTACCTTGGTTGGTGAGTAAATTTGGTATGTACAGTCTATTTATTCTTACTTGTCCAATTTAATAAACAAGATTCTACCCGTAAACTGTGACTTTTTAGTCCAAAACTGCCATATTTCCATAAATGAAGTAACTTGGAACACACTTTTAGATACACTCTGCCAATTTTATAAACATAGTTCATGATATTTAAAAACCTATTTAGAGGCTAAAAATTTCACCCATGCCGGGATTCGAACCCGCAACCTCTATTTAGCCTCTAAATAGGTTTTTAAATTTATTCCTTAGCACGGGTTAGTGCATTAAAAATAAAAATAGTATAATCATGTGGGTACAGTGATATCGTTCCGATGTTAAAACCTAACTGCAAAGTAGGTAGTCGGGGCTGTAAGTAATGCAATTTGCTTAAGTCAGATGTCGCTGCCTGTACGTAATACAGAGAATAGTGTAAAGAGGTTCGAAATTTCACTGATGCCGTGAGTCGCCCATTGGCTCAATTGGTAGAGCGCTGGCACGGATAGCCAGAGGTTGCGGGTTCGAATCCCGGCATGGGTGAAATTTTTAGCCTCTAAATAGGTTTTTAAATTTGTTCCTTAGCACGGGTTAGTGCATTAAAAATAAAAATAGTATAATAGTTCATGATAGTTCATGAATTTGCGAGAAAATGTCTAGTTTAGGCATCTAATCTCAATTTTAAGAATAGAATCTTGTTTACTTAATTGGACAAGTAAGAATAAATAGACTGTAGGCAGTACTTTTCTCGAGCCTCAATAATATCATTAATATCTTCAACACAACATAATGATTTGTCTTGCTCCTGTACTACACCTACTAAATAAAGACAATATAAAGATACTTTTATTTTATTTATTAAGGCACACCAACATCACAAACACACTACTAATAAAATCTTAAATCAAACAACCTCGTCAAATAATAACCCACACAAGAACTTTCTCTCCAATAGAGTATATAGGGAAGAGCGGGTGATCGTGCTCCTCCACTATAAAGGGAAATTTCCCGCCAGGTAGATCGTATGCCTGGGGACGGCCGGTCCAACTATTGTTAGTCGGACGTTATATTTATGGTATGTCATTGAAACACTTTGATTGCGCGATGCAGGAATGTTGGAGTTTGTAGTGCGCGCGCAGAGTAGACATGTGCTCGCCATAAGTAGTTAAAGAATGGAACAAACTCCCTGAAGAAATAGTGACAGCCACAAGCATTAATACGTTTAAAAACAAACTTGATAAATATCTAAAGGAAACAAAACAGAATGTACATCTGGATACAGGCTTCACCAGTTCTGTAACTGCCTGCCTGAATTACAAATAACAATAACAGAGGGCTGGCGTTTGTGCCAATTACAGCACTCAGAATTTAACATTAACAACTTATTCTAACAAATAAACTGATATAGTATTGCTATTAGGCTTACGAATATTTATACAGGTATCAGAAAGCTAGCTTAGATCTACTTTAGATCTTTGATTTTTTTTTCTTTTCTATTTAGATCTGCAATCAGTCCTCGGACTATGATCAGATTTGTTGTCTGTATCTGTTTTTTCGAGCGTGTTCTCCACTGAGAGCATCTCCTCATATTTAAGCTGCTGTCAATATCTGCAGTCTAGATCTTAGATTAGATACAAATGTTTTAGATTAGATGAAAATGTTTATTGCCATATAAAATATTATATCATATATTTTAGGTGCCGACCCCCATACTAGGATGTCTGTCCCATGAGGGATGATCCTCAGTACCAATGACTTTGTTTTCTAAGTTATGTACATTTTTGAAGCTATTGTAGCAATACAACTCGTAGCATATCTGCCTACCATGCAAGAGGTTCCGGGTTCGAATCCCGGCTGGGGACAAAAAAAAAGCCCAAGTCTTGGATGTTCACATGTTTGTGTCGTTGTTTCTGGTTCCCACAAGACAGGGTATCCTAGTGTGGGGCCAGAAGCAATGTATTTGCTTGTATGTAAATGTAATGTAATGTGAAACAAAACATGGTCAGGATATCCTGGTGTCTGAAGTGGTAACATGCCTCAATACTTTATTGCATTCCACAAGTTTCAAGGTTGTTACATTATAACTTAACAGTTATTTGATAAGATCTTTGTGGACCCTGTAGGGCACGCAACATTTTAAAGTGCTATATAAAAGTATGTATTACATTAATTTAAATTTAATTTGATTAATTATCATACAATTTTAATTAATTATATTTATAAAGTTACATTTATACAATTATTTATCTCATTTCATCTATACTATCTTTTAAATATTCTTCTATCTTATAATAACATTTTGAAATTAGTATTTTCTTTAAATCTTTATTGAAACTGTAGTCGTTATTTAATTCTTTCAGGTGATTTGGGAGTTTATTATATTAGTGCCTCAGCACTTGCTGCTTACAATGATCAACTTGACCCTAAGTGCGGCAATCTTAGGTCTAACTAACTCAAAGCAAGAGCGAAATAACCCAAATATACACTTCATGTCAGTTTTGTTACTGGTGATTTAGTCAATGTGTGCGGAATAAAGTAAATTTTTATCTACACAATCTGAGTACATGCTGAGTGCTGTGGTTTGTTAACATTTCAGAAACTAGGGTTTCCTCGCGATGTTTTGCTTCACCCTTGGAAAGTAGTATTGCTACTACTATAACTTCACAAATATACATAATTTAGAAAACAAATGTTTCAATGTTTTAAATGTGTCAATGGTAGATGCCAGGATTGGAACCCACAACCTTCCGATTGAGAATCTGGCGTTCTATTGCTCCACTACCACTGCTTCTGTTGCTTTTGGGTATCTCAGTTAGGTAGACCTGAGATTAACCTTGGGTAACTCAAGAGCCAGATATGATTGGACACACAACTCCCTCCCCGTCAAGTGTGTCCCATTCATATCCCAGAGATGTCAACTATATCTGGCTCCCTCACACATACTCTCAACTCAGTACGGTAGTCATCTCCTGCTACTTTATACAGCTCACACCAAACGCGCGAGATCAACATCGTCTGACATCGGTTACATTCGGCCGCATTTCTCGTCGTAACCAACGAGCTATGAGAGAAAGTTCACCAAAAGAAACGTGTGATCTGGATAAAGTAGGGAATAGGTATGTAGACTAGACTGACTCACCAGTTGTGTCTCTTGTTTCCACACGCACTTAGTTGATTGGACGCCGTATGAGCTAGGACACAAGTGGTGAGCGCTATATGATAGAGATATAGTGTGTCTCGGTGAGCAAAGATATGAGATATAACAACTCCCTCTAAGGACACACTTTGCCCAAGTCTACCTGAGATTTCCACACCACGCCTCATAATTGTGCCATTGTACGTAGCGAGTGCTGACGTATGTTAACATATCGGAACTATTGTTTCCTCAAACCCTCACGATTCTACCTTCACAGTTAGCAAGTTTGAGTATCTTATTAATAAACGATCCACCATTCCGAACAGCACGCAATGACGGACACGTACGGCGCGGCCACCGGGCCGATCACTCTGAAGTGGGACCCGAAGCACCTGGAGATCCGCACCACGTCGGTGGAGCGTACCCTGGAGCCGCTGGTGCTGCAGGTGACCACCCTGGTCAACAGCAAGGATAAACAGGCCAAGAAGAAGAGACGTGAGTACAGCCGTTATCAATATGTTGCAATCAACAAGGATTATTGTGATGATATCAATAATAATAATAATAATATTGGCCTTTTTGCATCTACTTAATGAGATTTCATTAAAGAAAGAGGATGGAGGTCGATGGATCTCGCTCTGCTAGTTCTTAAATTAACGCAACGACATTTAGAACGAATCACCAGAGTTACTTATTGTAGTCATAACTACAGATTGTAATGGAGCTGACAAGAGAAAATAGAAAAAAAACTTAATGAGATGATTTATACAGCGTCCAATGGTATCTTCACTCACACGTGAAGGGACCACTCCGACGCTGTAGTGCCTGGGACATGGGTTTATAGATGGTGTAGGCTTGCCCAGCACCTATACCACCCAGACAGCTTAGTCGGCCTAGCCCACAGGAAAGACTAGTCAATACGTGCGGAGCCAACCAAGCCGCGGGTTTCCTCACGATGTTTTCCTTCACCGTTGGCGTGTGGTATTGCGACTACAAATTCGCAAATGTACGTAACTTTGAAATTAAACAAAGTCATTGGTACATGCCCGCACTCGGGATCGAACCTGGGGCTCTCGCTTGCCAGTCTATGGTTCTACCCACTGAGCTACCACCGCTTGATATTAATATATTATCACAATAATCCTTGTGAGCGTTACCTTTTTCTTTGCAGCGGGCAAGTCTAAGCGTGCAAGCGCTCTGGTGGCGACGGTGGAGCGCGCTACAGAGATCTTCATCGAGCGCGGCCAGACCATCGCCTATGAGCATCCGGAGATCACGCAGGAGATGCTCGCCGCCGTCGAGGACGTGAGGAAGGCTGGTGAGTGGGTGACTAGTGTATTAACATGCACTTTCTAAATGTGGAAGGGTTGGTAAGGGTCGTCCCAGGCGGACATACATCGACCAGATAGGGGATGTATTAGCAAAGGGAATGATAAAAAGTACCCGGATCCGGCGTGCGTGCATGCAACGACTTATGAACGTTGATGAAGCGAAGGTGATCTGTCAGGATCGTGGCAAGTGGCAGTCCCTGGTCTCTGCCTACCCCTCTGGGATACAGGCGTGAGGTTATGTATGTATGTATGTATGTATGTATGTATGTATGTATGTATGTATGTATGTATGTATGTATGTATGTATGTATGTATGTATGTATGTATGTATGTATGTATGTATGTATGTATGTATGTATGTATGTATGTATGTATGTATGTATGTATGTATGTATATACATACATACATACATACATATGTATGTATGTATATACATACTTGGCTCGTCACACCCAAACGAGCGCGCTCGGTTCGGCGAGCGCGCTCGTTTGGGTGTGACGTGTTTTTGTATCGCTCCGCTTCAACAGCTCAAAAATCAAGTAAAAAACAGTTTTTCGGTGAAGTGACCTACACCGTGGAGTAGCCCGTCTCTTCCCCTGATAAACAGTGAAAACAGCTTTGCTAAATTAGCACGGGTGCCGTAGCTGTGAGCAAAACTGTTTCTAAACATTTAAATAACGGTCAGTTGTGATTGTGCAATCTAAAAGGGAGTCAAACATCGCTTGCGTGAGACGTCAATCGGTCTCCGCTGCTACGCGGGCGTGGGTCGTTGACCCGCCCGCGCTACGCCGCGCGTAGCTCGACGTCAACACTGTGCTACGCGGTATCGCTACGAGCTCCGGCCGCCCGCATCCAACAGCGATTACGGCGAGTGTCTCGTTCCCGCTGCATACTGACGTCCGCGCCACTGTCGTGCGGGCGGAAGGTGCGCCAAAATGAGGACTTTTGGACCGCTCCTTCGATGTGCTGCTTGCCACCAGGATATTGAGGAAGCGCTGTATTATAAGTGCACAAACTGCGAAAACCGTCTTCACAAATTGTGCATTTACGACTCGAAGATTACCCACTTACCAAACTCTACGGATCTCAGTTGCGTTTGCTCGGAGTGCAAGTGCAAAATACCTAAAGGCGACAATACAAACACGCCAATTCGCGAGGGAGCATCAAGCAGAGACGAGTTTGCTAATGTTAATGTCACTCGCGGAAGAAGAGACAGGACTTTTAACCTAGACGAGACAGCAGAGGGAGACGAGCAATTTGATATGGCAGCCTTGATGCTGGAAATTCGCCATCTCAGAAAGGCAGTCAACGATCTGACAACTCAGAACGCGGAGATCGCTTTACTAAGAAAAGACGTCCAAGAATTGAAAGCACAGCTGTCGTCTTCTCATAAAGACTCCCAAAAAGAAATGGCAGATAGTAAGAACATTCTGGCAGCTCG
>CAKOGX010000004.1:0-132400 GCA_934045075.1 Yponomeuta sedellus
AAAGAAAAGAAAGAAAGAAAGAAAGAAAGAAAGAAAGAAAGAAAGAAAGAAAGAAAGAAAGAAAAGAAAGAAAGAAAGAATATACAAATAAACGAAACAAAAAACAGACATAGGTTTCGCCTGGTGGTGTGTCTAAGTTGCCACGAAAGGCAGCTGACTTAGGGCCGGTTTCTGAATTGAGAATTTCACTAAGTAAATACTTAAGTTACGTTCTGTCACGCTCTTTTCTGAGAAATTGGAAGAGACAGCACTACAGTTAAGTATTTACTCAGCGAAATTCTCAATTCAGAAATTGGCCCTTAGCGTTGTGCTGAGGGAGTGAGCCCTCAGCGCTGATTTTCAGTCAGTCCCCGAGGTAACCGAATGCTCCTACGGGGTGCGTGTCGTGGTGCATTTACCCCCACAAAACGTGTGACTAGTGCTATCTTACTATACAGGCTGAGGCCTATTTCATAGACCTACAATTCATGGATTACTATGACAATTCGATGATCATTGCCAAGCCGATTAACCCACAGCTTCACAAGTAGACCCTGCGTCACAATGTACCTGTCTTGCATTTTCGTATAGTCTGTTAGCTTTTAGAATATGCCTCGGCTACTATCGGATATATTCGTGTAATAGAAATATCGGAACTAATAGGTATGACACATAATTTCGAAATCGCGACTCATATGACACTTATGCAGGGAAGTAGTATTACACTCGTGTGCTTTCGGCGAATACCGAAGCCTACTCTAGAGCCCGAGGTGTATTCTAAAAGCTAACAGACTGTAATAAAATAAACTACGAATTGTAGTTTTATGAAATCCGACTCAGGCGTACGCGAGTCCACTTCACAAATCCATGCTTAAATTCGCTGATTTTTTCTGAAGCGCAGTGGAAGCGTGCTGGGCCCATAACCTATAAAACAACGGTTGATTGAATGACTGAATAGGAATAAACTAACTTTATTTTTTAAGAGTTTCACAGATAGGCACACCCACGTTATCGATATATTTAAACACACACAACTGAACTTGTGTGAATAAATAAATAAATTAATTTAAATATATTTATTTATTCAGCCAATTCAGATCCAATAGTATTAGTCAGATCCAATAGTATTGTAGATCAGTGGTTTAAAATCTATATTGATATACATCTAATTCATAATTCACATAATTTTTCCAGATTTTTTTTTCATATATTTTTTTCATAAAACAGATACTTAATGTATGGTATAAGTATTAAATTAGCTTTCTGTTTCAGGTCTGTTCACGGCCAAAAAAGAATATCGCGAGGATCCCGCTTTGAGCATACAAAAACATCATGAAGAGCCTACGGAGAAGGTAGAAACACATCCATTTTAACCCACTGCTGGGGCAGGTCTCTTCCTGCGTTGCAAGAAGGTTAGGCCATATTCCACCACGGGGGCCAAGTCCGGGTTGGTGGAGGTTTTGTAAGACAGTGGCGGGCTCTACTGTCAGAAGTTATCAAGCCGCCCATAAGGCCTCTGACATGGCTTAACGACTGCCATTATATGACAGCCGGCACCCACGACTTAACGTGCCTTGCGAAGCACGGAAGCGCTCGGAAAAATGCCACTAGCGGTGGCATTTTTTGGTCATTGGTGGACGCATCATTGGCGGACGGTCACCCATCCCGCACCTGACCGCGCCTGTTTTTGCTTAACTCGAGCGATTGATTCCAATCACTCGGTTCAACTAGGCAACGAGCGCTTCATCGAGAAACACTTGACATAGGTGAAATCATGTACGAACAGTTGGTGTTTAGGGTTCTGCACCCGAGAATGCCAAAGGGACCCTATTACTCTGTCTGTCTGTCCCTTAATGCAGTCTATTTATTCTTACTTGTCCATTCTAGTAAACAAGATTCTACCGTAGTATTTTCTAAGGTTAGCACGAGCACTAGCCATATAAAAACTGTATTTGCACGGATATTTACTCGTTTAATTTTACATTTTACAATTATCCGACGTTTCGGCACTTTTGGAAGTATTTTTATTAAGATTCTACCGTTCTTTTTCTTCAGGCTATATTAGTCCACAGCTGGACATAGCCCTCCCCTAATGAGCGCCATAGCGCAAGATTGTGCCAGCATTGGGGGCGCTGCTGCCCACCCCCCGGTTTGTGTCCCTAAGTCGCCTTTTACGACACCCGCGGGAAGAATTTGGGTTGGTGCTATTCTCGAGGCCGACACCACACAGCAAGAAAGATTAGATTCTACCGTTAAGTCGAAAATTGCCAGATTTCCATAAATGACGTTAACTGGGACACTATTTTCATGAATTTGCTTGAAAACTAGTAATTTTGGGATCAAATGTCACTTTTGAGGTTAGAATCTTGTTTACTATATTGGACAAGTAAGGATAAATAGACTATATACAGAAAGTTGAAATCATAAAATATGAATAGCGGTGCTTTAAGGCCTGCGCAGACGAGGGATGTCCCCGGGTACTTTCTTGTCCGATAGATCTCTTATAAATTGTATCCAATAACGCACACGAAGGACTAAAAGTACCCCGTACAAAAAGTCCCTCAAGTTACCGAGGACATCAAGAGACCGGACTGGACAATAGTTCGGTGTTTTCTTTTAAAACGCCTTTTCTTTTTCAACTTCATGTAAATTACAACACAACGTTATCTCAGAATATTTGCTTCCATAGCGTACTTCCATCACTCAATTTCCGGGGAACAAATGACCGTACACCGTAGGCGTTGAGTCTGCGACAAGTAAGTACTCGGAGGACATTTTTTACAGACGAGGGACTTTTGTCCCCAAGAGACTCGTCTGCGCAGGCCTTTAGCAAACTAATAACAGCAAATAAAATAAAAAATAAATAAGGGAGTCTCCGTACAACAAAAGTGGTTTGTCGCCGTGTTTTTGTTTATCTGTTGTAAAAACGGTAATTTATAAAGGCATCCAACTTAGCTAGATTGTGGGACTTATTATAAATTGTAACAACAAAAATAACGTTTTAAGTATTTATTTTCGTGCAGCGCGGGATAATAATTGCATTGTTTTTAGCTGTCAAAGAAAAGTAAACAAGTTCACACGCTTTACGTATTTACGCGGTGGCTTGAGGCTGTTCTCACGTGAAGCATGCCGTCTCGCTCGCACATTATTAGATTTTTAATTATTG
The DNA here is from genome assembly GCA_934045075.1 of Yponomeuta sedellus. NCBI lineage: Eukaryota > Metazoa > Arthropoda > Insecta > Lepidoptera > Yponomeutidae > Yponomeuta > Yponomeuta sedellus. Next base: position 3,146 of record CAKOGX010000004.1, read on the forward strand.
TAATATAAATATAAAAACCTATTTAGAGGCTAAAATTGTCCTTAGCACGGGTAAGTGTATTAAAAATAATATAGTAATAAAATTAGTAAACTGTAAAAAAATGTGGTCTGAGTGTTTGACGCATAATTATATTACGGACATTGTAATTATTAATATTATTGATTATGCGGACATTTTAGTTCGTAATTTTATTATCTATCAAACTCTAATATCACATTAAAAAGTATAGTAATTTATTACAATCATTAAATATGTTAGGTGCGAACGAGACAGCATGCCCAACGTAACAACATTTTTAATTGTTATCTCAATGTAACTTGAATAAGGGCGTTATTGTATTGAACTAAAACTACGCGCTATTTCTCATAATAACAGGCATATAAGCCATACTACGCCGCGCCGACGCCGAAACCCACGCCACCAACGCCGAAAGCTGCGTCGCCGACGCCATATCCCGCGTCGCCTACGACACGACCGACTCGCGTAATAAAGTACGAGATCATCCACAACCACACGGTCACCTACACGGCTAAAGTCGTGTCGCCCTCCACTAGGAAACAGGTAGGTAGGTGATTTTAAAGTATCTTTTAAACGATCACAACGAAAACTCTTGTCATGATTTTGGACTATTTTAATGAAAACGGAGTTACATTAATTAAATTAAAGAGATTGTTTCCCGATGGCTCTAGAGGTCAACGTATTAAAAGTGCATACACACATACATAACCTCACGCCTGTATCCCAGAGGGGTAGGCAGAAACCAGGGACTGCCATTTGCCACGATCCTGAGAGATCACCTTCGCTTCATCAACATTGAAAGTCGTTGCATGCACGCACGCCGGTTCCGGGTAGTAAAAGTGTTGAATAAAATAGTTTCAGATACCTTTAAAATCGGAAGTGCCGACAATAATTAAGTAGGTATTTAAAATTAATAAATTAGTTTGCTGACTTCTTTTCTTTATTTGCTGTCCACATGTTCCTGCTCACTTATTTATTTATTCTGCTTACCAATCTAATTGAAAGCTGATCGAATTTTAGCTGATTTTTGCTGCTGAACAATACTGATTTTGGCGAATAACTTAGGCGGTCATTCAATTACTTCCCGTCACAGACACTGCAAAAAAGAGAGGCTGCGGATTTCCTCACGAAGTTTTTCGACTGTCTTGCAGAGTGAGGAAAACGACAACGGACAGTATTTCTCTCAGTTCTTCCCTCAATTCCTAGAGCTGGTGGGGAAGTTGAGTAACGCAGACTTGGCCTTCCTAATAGGCGGTCTCGTGGCCTCCGTAAAGATGTGAGTCAATTTAATTTTTGGTAAAATTGCAACCAGCCGATGTCTTCTATTACTGCCAGGATCACGTCTTGATACGACATGCGCATTTATAATAGGTGTAACGGTGCAAACCTCTTTTCACCATTTTTTTTTGCGTTATCAACCCTTGTATGTCCCCACTGCTGGGGCACGGGTCTCTTCCTGCATCGCATGAAGGTTAGGCCATACTCCACCACGGGGGCCAAGTCCGGGGTTGGTGGAGGATTGTAAGACAGTGGCGGCCCTTACTGTCAGAAGTTATCAAGCCGCCCATGAGGCCTCTGACATGGCTTAACGACTGCCATTATATGACAGCCGGCACCAACGGCTTAACGTGTCTTGCGAAGCACGGAAGTGCTCGGAAAATGCCACTAGCGGTAGTCACGGGACGCTCACGCATCCTATACCTGACCGCGCCTGTTGTTGCTTAACCTTGTTGCTTAATAAAGTGAGATTCCAATCACTCGGATCGCCTAGGCCACGTGCGCTTCTAGTTAATTAATAGTTGATTAATGATCTACTACTGCAGGTTCCACGCTGATCAGAAGCTACGATTCTTGGAGGAGTTGGATGGCAACATAGTGGACGCTGTCGATTACCTGAACACCATGCAGCCGGACGAGGTTAAGGGTAATACAGATTTATCATTTCTTATACTCGGAAAGTAGTGCTATTTTGATCTGATTATTGGGTGGAAATGCTGCTTCCCTCCATAGAGAGGGAAAAACGCATACAAATTACTTCCCACCTAAGGGCCGGAATGAACTTTAAAAATAGAACTACTGTCAGCTGTGAAGAGTTTTATGTAAAAAAAAACTAATGCTGCGGCCATGTGAGTTTCTAAACAGCCAGTGTTAACTTAGCGCAAACATCTTTGAGCGGAACAAGCGTTCCATATTAAAATTTAAAAAGTCGACATGTATTGGCGGAATACTAATCTGTTATATTTTATGTAGGTATCTGTGACGGAATTCAAAAAAATCTTTTAGGCTATGATTTGAATATTAAAAATGAGTTTTTATTTTTCTCATATTCGAAATGAAAAGTAGTGTTTAACACGGGTAAAAGAATCAATTCCTTCTTACTCGGACTATAGCCGCCCTCGCTGCGCCACGTTGAGTATGCGACAAGTACTCGGAGGACATCTTAATAGTATATATTCTTTATTGCAAATAGTAAATTCGAAATATGATTACATGAAATTTGTTTCAAAGGCGAACTTATCTCTAACATCTTATCTATTTTTTTACGATTCAGGGACTTTTTCCCTCGGGGACAAAAGTCCCTCGTCTGCGCAGGCCTTAATGGCACGGAAGCCTTCGTTCGCGAGTCCGACGCGCCACTTGGCTTGCTGTGTTATGTAATTGTTCCATATTCCAGAACTAGCTCTGATGGCGGAGACACTGTTCAAAGACAACAAGTTGGGAGACGACACGCGGGAATTTGTGGACTTTTTGAACTACATGTACAAGTAAGCGCACGTGTGAAAAGATAACAATCAATCAAATTATTTGTAAACATGGATAGATAGGAAGAGCTCGGGGCCTAGTCGAACCGAGTGATTGGAATCAATCACTTAAAAACCTATTTAGAGGCTAAAAATTCCACCCATGCCGGGATTCGAACCCGCGACCTCTGGCTATCCGTGCCAGCGCTCTTTCCAACTGAGCTAATGGGCGACTCACCGGCATCAGTGAAATTTCGAACCTCTTTACAATATTGTCTGTAATTATGTGGAATGTTTAGCCTCTAAATAGGTTTTTACGTAAATTGTTTTAATTTATTTTAAGTTTTTTTGTTTTAAAAACCTATTTAGAGGCTAAAAATTTCACCCATGCCGGGATTTGAACCCGCAACCTCTGGCTATCCGTACCAGCGCTCTACCAACTGAGCCAATGGGCGACTCACCGGCATCAGTGAAATTTCGAACCTCTTTACACTATTCTCTGTTTTACATTACACTATTCTCTGTATTACATTGCATCACTTACAGCCCCGACTACCTACTTTGCAGTTAGGTTTAACATCGGAACGATATCACTGTACCCAGTGCTAAGGGTTTTTTTGTTTAATTTGTTTTAAAAAAGTGAGTGTCAAAAAGTGCAAATAAATAATTATCATACTTAATTATCTTATCTTTGTGCTTTACTTCAGAGACCAGGACGCGGATCACATGTCTCTGATCCTGTACAACCTGGTCCACTACCCCAACGTCACCGACCATATCCCCGATCAGATCACCAAGTAAGTACTTTTTAAACGACTTAAAAAAAGGAGGAGATAATTTGACGCGTATATTACTTTTTTTTGACTATGTTTTGGCATACGTAACTTTGTCAAATCTTAACCGATTTCGATAAAAAAAATGTTCCACTCTACAAATCGCACGCTCAGAACGAAAGAGGCCTAAGTCAAAAAATAGTTTAAATACTCAAAAAATTGAGTCCCTAACAATCATAGAGAGACATAAAAAGGTATGCTCTATCCGATGAATAGTAAAACAAAGGCACTTATTGTAAAAAAAGAGCATAGCGAATCTTCCGTCCACGGCATACCTTTTTATGACTCTATGATTGTAACTCAATTTCACTATTTTTTTACTTAGGCCTCTTTCGTTCTGAGGGTGCGAAAATAATGTGAATGCACACTGTATTTGGTATCAATATATTTTCGATTTAATTATGCATGTACATGCACGTACCTACCGACTATGTTCTTCATGCAATCCACTCCCTACAAAGGTTGTCTGGAAGAGATCGCTCTTAGCTATAAGACCGCTAATTATTGTACAATATTACCAACTTATATTTAAGAAATCATCGTTGTATTATTTTGGTCCTCTTTACAACTCTCTGTATTGCTTACAGGCAGCGATGTACAGCGATAATACAGAGAGTATTGTAAAGAGGACCAAAATAATAAGACGGTTTTTCGTGACAACACAAAAATAGCCAATCAGAGGCATTAGTTTACTCGGATGGCGCACTCGGACCGAGCGCACTAAGACAGTAAAAACTTGGCCTTAAAGGAGTGGCCATACGGAGCGCCATCTATGAATTTGAGCTGAAAACGGCTCATTTTTGTATTCACCGTCACAGGTGGCTGATTGTGGTGCCGACGAAGCGCCTGTCGGGCGACCCGGTGCTCCTGCGAGCCTTCGTCAACGTGGCCATGACCTTCGTTGACAGGTTCAGGAAACCGGCCGATCGCCGTACGCTGCCGAGGGGCGTCGGTCATCTTTCCGCCATTACACGTGGGTAGATACGATATCAACCCTTGCACGTCCCACTGCTGGGGCACGGGTCTCTTCCTGCATCGCAGGAAGGTTAGGCCTTACTCCACCACGGGGATCAAGTCCGGGTTGGTGGAGGGTTGTAAGACAGTGGCGGGCCATACTGTCAGAAGTAATCAAGCCACCCATGAGGCCTCTGACATGGCTTAACGACTGCCATTACATGACAGCCGGCACCAACGGCTATACGTGCTCTGCGAAGCACGGAAGCGCTAGGAAAAATGCCACTCGTCGTTCGTTGCTGCCCACTGCTGGGCTGGAATGTTATTTCTCACGGTCCCTTGCCACCCTCATCCACGGACCCTCCGCTGACTTACTCGGCCTAGCCGATAGGAAAGACTGAGTAACTCAACCCAACCAAGATGCGGGTTTCCTCACGATAAAGGGGAACAAAGAAATATGAGTAAAAAATAAGTTCGAATCCCGGCATGGGTGAAATTTTTAGCCTCTAAATAGGTTTTTAAAAAATAAGTAATTCAGCAGCAAGATGAAGTCAGCATTTATCCTAATAATTAATCAAATACGGTCAGCAAATTAATGTAAGGTACCTACCTATGTGCCTAATTTTCGTAATTTATTGCAGTCGGTACAAACACATCCCAATGTGGAAATGGGATGAATTATCAAAAAAATCAGTGCCGGTAAGGATGTATTAGCACCATAAACAGGATGTATTATCAAAGGGTAGTTTGACGACCTCTGTGGCGTAGCGGGAGCGCGTCTGTCTACCATGCAAGAGGTCCCGGGTTCGAATCCCGGCTGGGAACAAAAAAACCCAGGTCTTGGATGTTTACATGTTTGTGATGTCGTTGTTTCTGGTTCCCACGACACAGGGTATCCTAGTGTGGGGCCAGAAGCAATGTATGTGCTTGTATGTAAATGTTAATGTTAAAATGCGTGCATGCAACCACTAATGAACGTTGATGAAGGTGCAAGGTCACAGATTACTAAATAGTTAGGCGATGTGTCAGGATCGTGGCAAGTGGCAGTCCCTCGTATCTGCCCACCCATCTGGGATACAGGCGTGAGGTTACGTTATGTTAATTCATCAATTTTCGAGTAGTTTACTGTACAATATAGGATATCCTGCCGATATATTTGGGCTTTTCTACCAATATTACTTTTCTGCTGAGTTGTAGTGTAGGACGCCCTGCGACCAGGTGGGATGACGATCTGGGAAAAACTGCCGGCAGATGCTGGATGCGGCAAGCTGGAGACAGGGCGCTATGGCGCTCATTAGGGGAGGGCTACGTCCAGCAGTGGACTACATATTATAGCCTGAAGAAGAGTTGTTGCTCAAGAGGCTTCTATCGCTGAAAGAAAACCGTGTCATGATTTTGCATAATATATCTAATTTTATACGTAAGTATAATCGAATAAGTATAATAAGTAAATTTATAATGATATCTGCATCAGCCACCATGCCATTGAAGAATTATTGACTGTGGGTATGTACACATTAAATTGACAAGCAAAAACATACTAAAAATATTGGAGGGTAGTTTTAAAAAAGAAAAGGGAAACCGAGTGGGGTTTGAAAGTGGCTTCATGTCGCACGCTAGCGGCGGGGAGCCATTGCGCTCCCGAATACGGTGCTGATCGGATCTCCTGAACAAACTTTATAATAACAGTTAATTGCAGAACAAAACCGCTTTTTTTGTCACTCACAGATTCAACCGCCACAGAAAATCTGCGCATAGAATACACACCACTGAACCTTCGACGTCCTAAGAGAAGGAGAATCGGCAAAGCCAGCAAAAGACACAAACAACCACAGGCAACCGAATCACCAGAAAGAATAAAACCTAAGGGAGAATCATCTAGTTACGAAAGTTCAGAGCACTCAAAACAGCGGCGATTTTTAATCGTAAGAAGAGAGACCGCTCGCCAGCCGAAAAGAAGATTTAATCACGCAGAATTTAAAATGGTTGCAAAGAGATTTAAAGCCTTATCGCGGCTAGATTCAAATGTAAGGAGGGTAGCCGCTACCACGAGTGGTACTTCGGTAGATAGCCTTAGAAAGTATTTGTACGATTCTGTTCAGAGAATTATGTATAGAAATTAGGTGCCTTAACTTCTGTTATTCTTCGTTAAGCACAGATTTCCGGAAGCCCTGTATTTTAATGTCTTTGATTGTAACAAAAATTCTTAGCTCATCAATTCTTTGAGGGGTGTTTGTCTGTAGCTCGGTAGATAGTCTTAGAAAGTATTGTACGATTCTATTCAGAGAATCATGTGTAGAAATTAGGTGCCCCTACTTTTCTTATTCTTCGTTAACCACAGATTTTCATACATTATCTCTCAGAATTGTTACATAAATTCGTCGTTAAGCACAGATTTTCAGGAGCCTTGTAATTTTTATCTCTTGGAATTGTAACATAAATTCTTAGCTCATTAATTCTTAGAGCGTCAGCACGGTAGATAGCCTTAGAAACTATTTAAATACATAGATAGATAATTATTTATACGATTCTATTCAGAGAATCATTGTATAAAAATTAAGTGCTTTTTATAGTACTTTTTGTTTTCCGGAAGGCCTGTAATTTTATATCTTGGATTTTAACATAAATTTTGAGGCGTCTGTCTGTAGATAGGCTCGGTAGATAGTATTTGTATAAACACTTCAGTCCTTCAACTACTACGAGTGCTTAGTGCTTCAAACACAGATTTTTAGAAGTCGTATAAATTAATCTATTGGAATTATAACATATTTTTTTATCTAGTTAATTCTTAGAGACCCGTCTGACGGTACTACAGTAGAAAGATAGCCGAAAGTATTACTTAGTACAAGTAATTCTATTTTTATGTACAATAAAGTGTTCTCTTTCTATCTACAAATTTGTTGAGAGAATCTTGTACAAAAATTAGGAGCCTGTTCTTTTTCTTCTTTAGTCCTTTTACTCCAAGGGGACCACATTTCCAGAAGTCTTGTAATTTCGATATCAACCCTTGTATGACTCCACTGTTGGGCACGGGTCTCTTCCTGCATCGCAGGAAGGTTAGGCCATACTCCACCACGGGCGAGTATCGCCTTACAATCCTCCACCGGGTTTGTGGAGGATTGTAAGGCAGTGGCGGGCCTTACTGTCAGAAGTTAACAAGCCGCCCATAAGGCCTCTTCTGGCTTAACGACTGCCATTACATGCCAGCCGGCACCAAGGACTTAACGTGCCTTGCGAAGCACGGAAGCGCTCGGAAAAATGCCACTAGCAGTAGTCACGGGACGTTCACCCATCCTGCACCTGACCGCGCTTGTTACTTAACTGAAGTAATTGGTTCCAATTACTTGGTTCGACTAGGCCACGAGCGCTTCTGTAATTTAATCTTTTGGAATTATTTTTTTAGTGGACCGATTTCAGCTCGGTAAAGAGTCTTAGAAAGTATTTGTAGGACTGTGTTCCGATTTTTAGCGGAATTTAGCAAACTAATTTTCACATTTTTAATGCTATGAGATTATGTTATGTAGGTAGGTTAGTTAATGAGCGTCAAAAAAACGATAAACTTAACACTTAAAACCAGTCGAAATAAAACATCAGAACGATCATCTAAATGTATTTTATTGTTTATTTCATAAATGTTTTTAAAACGAGTTATACATTATACTTCTTTGTCCTCTGTAGAAAATTTGAAAAATTGCAAAAACCACTACATACATTTCATTTCAATACATTTTAAAAGCTATTTATTTTTCTTGTAACTAAACCAACACCAGGTGAAATAAAACGGATGCAGGTGTGACAACACATTTAAATACAGGCACATACATTGCTTCCGGCCCCACACTACCCTGGATACCCTGTGTCGTGGGAACCAGAAACAACGACATCACAAACATGTAAACATCCAAGATCTGGGGTTTTTTCAACTCACGTTCAGCGTTTGATACCTACTTAAGATCTGAATCGATTCGTCGCTTGTTCATAGATAGCTTTAATACTTAGAATATGAAGTACTGCGTAGACAAGTCGCCGTGGTGACGGGTAGACTCAACTGCATCGCTGCCGAAACGTCGGGAAATAAGGTTATTACGTTTTACCTGATAAATAATCGCGATTTGACCCGTTTAACTCGTTGCTGTGTGGTGTCGTCCTAGAGAATAGCACCAACGCAAATTCTTCCCGCGGGTGTTGTAAAAGGCGACTGGGACACAAACCAGGGGGTGGGCAGCAGCGCCCCTTGCAGTACAATTCCACCAAACTGCGATCCCCAACCCGCATGCCCAGCGTGGGGATTATGGGCATTACCCCCCAATGATGGCACAACCTTGCGCTGTGGTGCTTATTAGGGGAGGGCTATGTCCAGCAGTGGACTAATATAGCCTGAAGAAGAAGAAGACCCCTTTAAAATATAACTATGTACTATATTAGTTAATACACAAGCAGATTTTAGCTGGTCCGTGTATATTACTTCCGTGCACTTGTTAAAAAAAATTATCTAGTCTGTTTTTAAATGAGTTCACTGAGGGAGCACTGATTACAGCCCCTAGGTATTTTTTATAAAAAATACTCAAGTTTTACAACATTTCGTTGATAATGTTAAGTTATATCTCAGCTCGGAGGCCTTATGGGCGGCTTGATAACTTCTGGTAGTAACGCCCGCCACTGTCTTACAATCCTCAACCAGCCCGGACTTGGCCCCCGTGGTGGAGTAAGGCCTATCCATTCTGCGACGCAGGAAGAGACCCGTGCCCCAGCAGTTGGGCAATACAAGGGTTGATATCGATATCTCAGCTCAGGGTCTCGTGACTGCGGGCTCCCATCGGCTCGGGGCCTCGTGGCATTATGCCAGCCCTGTCATTGCACACCTGTATCCGTCTTATACCGGAAGTCACACTTAAGCTTAGTGTCATGATTAATAAAAGGCTCCCAGCATAGGTGGTGGTACGGTGACGCGAGACGCGCGTTTTGTGGCGGTGAAGTTTGACATTGATTGTCAAATTGTGACATGACAATGACAATGTAGGTACTGGGAAGTCGCGACTTTTGACGTCAAAAGGCGCGGCTCGCGTCGTGTACTACCCAGGCTGTGGTGCTCACCAGCGCCACTGGAAAAATATGATTTGTGAGATGAACGCAGTGTTGCCACTCTATAGCTAGACTTAGCCACATTTCCGAAATAGCTTAGCTACAAAAAAAATATTTTGGTGGATAAATATTTTAGCTACTTACTATTTCTAGCCACTTTTTAAATTTACGATTAAAACATTATTATAAGATAACCGGTGATTTATGAGATGTATTTAAAATAATTTTGAATATTTATTTTAGAAGTAGCCATTCGCGTATAATTGTGTTTCAAGCGATTTGTCAAACATTGGCGCCAAGAACAACCAATGCCATGCGCTCGCCTACAGTCAAAAGGGAGAGCTCGACGATAAACGGCGGGCATTCTTGTTCAGAGTGCTTAGTGCGAGTTTTTTAACTACTCGATCGCGTTAACGTAAACTCATATTTCTATGGCATCGAGGAAGCGCCACCTAGCGACAAGTATGGATATTAAAATTGCTGAGTGCGAGTTGTAATAGTTTACGTTGAGAAGTGAACACGTTTACTAGCCAAAACACGAATAAACGCGAGTGCGAGTTGTACTGTGACAGCGTTTTGCCAGTTCGAACGGTTAACTTACTCAGGCTCACTAATCAATGCTCGATTAACGCGGTAGTAAAGTTATTCGATTGGATCTGTCAAACTCGCGCTAAGCACTCTGGCGCTTGATGTGGTCGGGCGGAAGCTCTGCCCGATGCTTCCGCCCAATTTAAGAGTTTAAACCGGGCTAAAAAGTTGTATTGTAAATATGTTCGTAGTGATTTATACAGTGCTATAAATAATGTAACATTCATGAAGTGAATAGTGTTATTCATTTTACGTAGTTACTTTTTATGTTTTGAACCCAACTCTTTACTAACAGCTCGGTAATTTTCGTGCTTTCATTCAATCAAAGAGGAGAAATCAAAGAAAATAATTTAAGCAAAGAAACATCTGATCGAAAGGAAGTGAAAAAAGCGGTCATTTTGTTTAGCCACTTTTGGCCACTTTAGGCAGCCTTAATTTATTGGTATCTAGCCACTTTGATGACATTAAAAAAGCGGCCGGGGGTAAGTGGTCGAGATTGGCTAGGGACCGGGAGAGTTGGCGTGAAATGGAAGAGGCCTATACCCAGCAGTGGGCTTCATTCATGGGCTGGATAGATAGATAGCCACTTTACTAAGGTTTAGCTATTTTCTCCTAGGGCAAGGTGGCAACACTGGATGAACGTCACTTTCGCGATTCGTCAAGCCCGCAGTACGTCAATTTATATTTTAAGTATAAAAAAAAGCAGAAGTTTAGCTTAAATTACAATAAAACACGTAGTGGCGGACAATTGCCTATTGTGGCGCGCAATCGGACAGTTGTCGGTTTTTTGGGCACACTTCAAAGGAATCGTGGTGTAGCGTGGCCCATCTCCGTTTACACAGTGGCCCATCGTTCAGTTCGTCACCGGCCGCTGACCGGGATAGACATAAAGTACTTTTTTTGTTGCGATGATTTTTTGGAAAACTACTTGATTTATAAATCGCCCAAAATGTCCGTATGGCGGAACAATGAAGATAAATCAATAGACCTCAAAGTTTATTGATTTATATCAATCCGAGCCCGTAATTTTGCGACATTTTTTTTTAATAACTTTGTTGTTCATACTTCCGTAGTACTTGTAAATAAATAAATTAAATTAATAAATAAATAGTAAATAAATAGCTGCGGCCGCAATTACTTCCACGTCCATCGCAAGTGGTTTGCCAGACAGCAATGAGCCACGCGCCATTGTGTTAACAGCAAGTGATCGTGGCCTACAGTTGTGAATGGCAAAGCATGGCCCATCACAGGCCACTGTATACTGGGGCCATCACATGTGAGAGAAACCACAAGAGATACAGGTGACTTTCGTTTTTCGTCACATTATCACGTCGTCGCATACTGGATTGGTCACAATATGAAATTGACACACTCGTATTAACCCAAATTCTCTAGAGACGAATGTACAATTACTGCCAACATACCTAAGATTTCGAGACCGCGACCTCTGGCACGCATAGCCTGAGGTCGCGGATTCGAGTCCCGGCATGGGTGGAATTTTTAGCCTCTAAATAAGTTTTTAAAATGTATTATAAAATAACTTATGATTTTTACTCCATTGGTGTCGCTAGTTAGCACCGCGAAGGGCCTTAATAAATGGGATGCGAATACAAACCGCTACATTTTCGTTTTAATATATCTAAAAGTATATTTTTCATTCTAATACTAAGTTATAAATGTTATACGATCAGATTTTATAGCAGTTATTGTGAAAATCACAGGTGAATTGATCAGGAAAATTAAATGATATAAACTCGTGGACACATCTATTGGCCCACCTTAGAGTGTAGGTTTCAATGGCCCCTACTTAAATATGATTGCTAGGTTGAACAAAATCTATTGATTCAGTTTTAAACCTGATACATTTAAAGACTATTGAATAAAATTATGAACAGAATAATAAGAAATTTATTTCAAAACGGACTTCCAAGTACACAATTATTGTAACAGCTTTATAACAGGTACTCACTTAAGATAATCAGCTTGTTAGTATAAAGGGTATTTACAAGACACGTCGAAAGCCAAACTAGGTAAACCTGTACTATGGCTTTCGACGCCACCCTTCGGAGGCCAAGTCTGTTTATATAACTATTACAGAGGTTAAGTACATCAAAAAATGTGCCTGGTTCAAAACTGCATAAAAACTTTTTGCTCGACCTAATATAATTTTTTAGCTAGGACTAAACGAAACTGAAAATGCAAGGTGTGTCCAGAAGTGTATTATCTATACATAAAAAAATTGAATAATTATGAAAAAGAATCATCCGTCATAAACCGATAAAAATAACGATTGTGAAAAATGCACACTGTTAATCAGGTTGTTTTTTTTAAAAAAAAAACAAACTTATTTTTAAGGTATCAAAATTTAAAACAGTAACAAACAGAAAATAATATCAATATTTCATTAAAATAATTACTACTTTATGTCATGTTATGTAAATTTACAGTCGTATTAGTTCCGATATTTCTATTACACGAATACAGGGTGTCTCATTCAAATCGGTCAGTATGGGAAAGTCTGAAACTATAAGACAAACGAAGATCTGTACTGACGAAACATGTCATCGATTCTAATAACAAGAAAAACTGCATTCATACATTTTAAAAAATATCTGCACTCCGTTCGGGAATCGAACCCGGTTGTTTTGAAAAAAAAAACCTACACTTTTTCTATTTAGGTTTTATCACGTCTCTGTATCTACATACTTATTTTAAGTGAGCTTTTCAATTGATTGTTAGTGTTTGATTAATAGAAGTTTTTAATTTTCAAAACAACCGGGTTCGATTCCCGAACGGAGTACAGATGTTTTTTAAAATGTATGAATGCAGTTTTTCTTGTTATTAAAATCGATGACATGGTTCCTCAGAACAGATCTTCGTATGTCTTATAGTTTCAGACTTTCCCATACTGACCGATTTGAATGAGACACCCTGTAAATCCGATTCTATCCGATAGTAGCCGAGGTATATTCTAAAAGCTAACAGACTGTACAAAATTAGGCGATGCTTAACCTGATTTTTGTTAGAGTACGATGATATATTCCAATGACTGCTATAAAAACGTAACCCTTACAGCTACTATAATACTTCTTTAAGCACGCTTATCGTAGATATACAATGAGTTTTGGAAGATTTTTGCACTGTTTCGTTAAAATTGTAGGGACTCGGAACGCTGAGTCAACATTTTAAGCAACAAAGTAACGTAGCGCAACGATCACGCGCGGACGTCTGGTGTCCAGCCAGTCGTCCCCCCGAAACCCTTTGAGGCAGTCGCCTCCGAAACCTTTTAGAGTACCGTAGTATAAAACGTAAAACCTAAGATTGTGTGTAACCTCCTGTGTAAACCATTGTACGTGTACTAAATTGAATACAGACTTTTAACCTTTAAATTGCAACCTTCTGATATATTTATTTGTGATCAACACATCCACACTAATTACCTAAATAACCCCAAAGTGGTGACCCCCCGACGACATTGTATTAACCAACATTAAACATTGTACGAAATCAAGCGTTACATTGCGGAAATCCGCATTAAAATGTGAAAAATATTTTTGTAAAATTATTTAAATTATTTATTTTTAGCAAAGCAATTTACACACTTTAAGGCAACAAACATTAAACACTCAACGTTTATTTCCGAGCTAGAGTTTGCAAATCTGTCTCTACATTCATTACATACCTATTTTATAAGTTACAAAGTTAGGCCTTTTGAGAATAGTATTTTTTTCAGGATGATATAACAGCTAAGATGATCATTTTGGTACATGTAAAACGAAGGTACAATCTAAATGATTTTATCAGACTGAAGATTTTATCAGAGAGGCTCCCAACGGGTTCCGATCTGCAATGGTCTGCGTGGCAGTCACTCAACCGACTCCGGACCCAAGTAGGTCGCTGCAGACAAAATCTAAGCAGGTGGGGTTATATTGCACCAACGGAGGAGATATGTGATTGTGGAGCCTCATCGCAATCCATGGTGCACCTGCTCCAATGTCCATTGTGCCCTCACACCTGCACTCTGGAGGACCTAACAGAGGCCAACGCTGCTGCAATTGCAGTAGCCAACTATTGGGCAGGAAAAATATAAATTGGTCGAATCGCTGACACGAAAAGAAGAAGAAGAAGACTGAAGATGAAGGGTGTATTGATGTTACGTGAATAATTGTATTGATGACGGATGCCCTTAAGATTGTCATACTCGAATAAGACATTAAAATAAGTATTTAACTTGATTGAAAAGATCTGCAAGTAGCTGGCCTCGGTTTCAGTCCACCCTCCGGGATACGAGCGTGAGTGTGTGTGTGTGTGATTATAAAAAATCATTTGGAAAATAATAAAAATAACACGCGGCTTACTGTACAAAAATCCTCCAAAAGTGAAAGTTACAAAATCAAAACCGTTAAATATCACTAGTTTACGTTACAATAGTAATAATAGTAATTGCATAGTATAATATGTATTGTATTGTATAATTTGGCTGCCCATACAGTGCACATAGGCGTTAGCATACTGATCGCATTACATTTCGTTTCATTCAGCTTTGTGTTCTGGGTTTTAGCAAAATGAAAAACTAAAAAAAAAATGATAGGAGTTATGTCCAGGTAAATATTTTTTAATTCTTTATGCCACATCTGGCCATAAAGTGGCTTTTACCGCACGCTGCACGTACGAAAAAAGCCGCTTTCTGGCCAAGTGTAGACATAAAAAAATGTACACAACACGGGAGGTAATGAAGAAAGCTCTCGATCGCATATTTACGTCCCTCGCTTGCAGCTCGGGCCGCAAACTTTGCGATCTCGGCCTTTCTTTGTATTACCACCCTAGTTGTGTAATGTACTATTATAGCTCTGATTACATAGGCAAATGTGCAAGAGCATGCTGAATTCTACATGAATTAATTCACACTTGCTCATAAAGTGGCTCGCAATTAGGCACAGAAGGACACCCATAATCAAACGGTGACTTTTTCATTGCTGTAACTCACTAGTGAGTTATAGATTTTTTAAATTTTATTGGTTGAGTTGCTTTGTTCTTAAAAGTTTTTATTAAAAAAAAAAGATCGTGTTCAACAGAAGAAATAAATTAATGTTCCTATCGCTTGCTCGTTTCATGCAACTTCTTATCTAAATAGATAATTTTAACTCCTACGTGTTTAACAAACAAAACTTTTACTCAAATATAACTTTTGTTTTCTCTGTAATAAAACAAAACTTTAAATTCTCCATTTTGTACCTGGCAGAATAGGCGCAGTACCTATGAGCAGAAAATAAAAAAAAAAACTCATCCCTTTAGTCTGTGGCCGATCGCAATGGAAAACTGATCAATTTTTCCCGCCATAGCGAAACATTTTTCACAACTCGTTTTCAGTATTGAAATTATAATGAGCTTTTATTGTTATTTTATTCACAGGTGTAGATAACATTCAAATACATAGATAACATCCAAGACACGAGACAAACTAGAAAAGTTCGTTTCCTAGTTTGACCCGGCCGGGGATCGAACCCGAGACCTTCGGTTTTACAGTCAGCGTGCCAAACCGCTGCACCACCATTAGAGGCATTTGACCACACCGTCAAATGCCTCTAACGTTCAAATACCTCAGCGCTTGAAATTGCGTTGGGCACGCGTGGTAATTATAGTGCGTTCACTTTAACTTGACGCGTGAGAGAATTGGTAACAAGGACATAACACGACTGATGTCGTGAGTCGCCCATTGGCTCAATTGGTAGAGCGCTGGTACGGATAGCCAGAGGTTGCGGGTTCGAATCCCGGCATGGGTGAAATTTTTAGCCTCTAAATAGGTTTTTAAGGACATAACATGTGAATTAGCTTTTGGACCTAATCGGAAGATGGTAAAACAAGGCCTCAATCCTTTTATTTTCCCCAAGTAATGGGAATGATTTCTTATTTAACATGGTATGTAACAGTAAACATCTCAGTGCTACCAATTCTCTCACGCGTCAAGTTAATGTGAACGCACTATAAGTACGTACTCTTTCTCTCTCTTAGAATAGGCGTGCCCTGCAGAGGATGCTACAGGCTGCATAAAAATACAATTTTTATATATTTTTTAATTAAAATAGAATATTAAAAAACTTTTACAGGCTAAAAATTCCACCCGGTTGGAGTCCCGGCATGGGTGGAATTTTGAGCCTCTAAATAGGTTTTTAAAATTGTCCTCAGCACGGGTTAGTGCATTAAAAAAAATTGCACCAACACTAAAGCTGAATGAAACGAAATATAATATTATAGTAGCTTTCAAAGAGACATTAATAGTGTCTTAAATAAATTGTTTACATACGGTTTACATACTAAATCTAAGCTGTTTTATTTATGTAAAAAAACAATTCTTCTGAAACCCTCCTCAAAGGCAAAATTCTTCTGAAACCCTCCTCAAAGGCAGTTTAAATAATCTGTGCTTAGGTCCTTCCGTTTACCAGAGACTTAAAAATGGATCTGAGTATTGTTTTAAGGTTTAATTTTTTTTATAATTAGTTTATCAGGTTTATAAGACTTCACCGGTAGTTTAAATAATCCTTAGGTTAAGTTTTTTCGTTTACCACAGACTTTAAAATGCATCTGAGCAGTGTTTTAAGGAATATCTTTTTTCAATTAGTTTTAAGTTTATAAAACTTAACGAATCTAAATATTTAAAACACTACTCAACGGCAGTTTAAATAATCCTTAGGCTAGGTGTTTCCGTTTACCAGAGACTTTAAAATGCATCTGAGGAGTGTTTTAAGAAGACGTTTTTTTATAAATAATTTTGAAGGTTTATAAAAGTTTACGTGTCTAAAAATTATAGTTGAAATATTAGCTAAAGTAATTAATATATTTAGGTCAATCACAATTTTGGCATTTATAAAAAGTTGGGGAAGTATTAAATCTTAATTTAGGTATCAAAAAGTCATGATATGACAGTATTAACACCAGTTCCTGAATTGGGAATCTCACTAAGTAAATACTCGAGTTGACGGAAAAATATCGTGAGGAAACCTCAGTGTCAATAACTGGGCATTTACAGTTTTAAGCGAAAATTTATACGCTACCTATGTGGTAAGCAACAACAGGCGCGGTCAGGTGCTGAATGTGTCACCGTCCCGTGACTACCGCTATTGGCATTTTTCCGAGCGCTTCCGTGCCTCGCAAGGCACGCTAAGCCGTCGGTGCCGGCTGTCATGTATTGGCAGTCGTTGAGCAATGTCAGAGGCCTTATGGGCGGCTTGATAACTTCTGACAGTAAGGCCCGCCACTGTCTTACAATCCTCCACCAACCCGGACTTGGCCCCCGTGGTGCAAGTCCAATCGTATTCGAGTGTTTACTAAGTGTGATTCTCAATGCGAAAATCGGCGATAAATTAGTATAGTATCTAACATAAGCAAACACGGTTAATTTAATACACATTTTAGACCATATTTTAAGGCCATAAACGTATTTTTAGGTGGGCAATCTACCAAATTAGCTGCAACTCAAAAAGTCGAAAAATACAACATAAAACGACTGAAAAAAACAGAGTGCTTAGTGCGAGTTTGACAGATCCAATCGAATAACTTTACTACCGCGTTAATCGAGCATTGAGTAGTGAGTATGAGTAAGTTAACCGTTCGAACTGGCAAATCGCTGTCACAGTACAACTCGCACTCGCGTTTATTCGTGTTTTGGCTGGTAAACGGGTTCACTTCTCAACGTAAACCATTACAACTCGCACTCAGCAATTTTAATTTCCATACTTATCGCTAGGTGGCGCTTCCTCGATGCCATAGAAATATGAGTAGTTAAAAAACTCACACTAAGCACTCAGAAAGTGAAAATAAAATTTTGTGTACACATTTGCAGATTAATCTGGATGTTAGATATTCACTAAAGTCATCTTAACAATGTAGTGGCTAATATCTGTTTTACGTCCCTAATAAATAATATAAGAAATAATAAAAACGGCAAACATGTAAGCTCTTACTAATAAACACCGCATAAGCCTGGTATAGTTACACCGTGTTTTGTTCACGTCATTTGAATGTAATTTTCAGTTGGAAGAAAAGAGACAAAACACTGCATAGTTATACAATACTTACACCAAGTTTATTAAAAACCTATTTAGATGCTAAAAATTTCACCCATGCCGGGATTCGAACCCGCAACCTCTGGCTATCCGTACAGGCGCTCTACCAATTGAGCTCAATTGGTAGAGCGCTGGTACGGATAGCCAGAGGTTGCGGGTTCGAATCCCGGCATGGGTGAAATTTTTAGCCTCTAAATAGGTTTTTAAATTTGTTCCTTAGCACGGGTTAGTGCATTAAAAATAAAAATAGTGTAACCAAGTTTATTAGTAAGGCTGGTAGTGTAGGACTACTTAAATTTAAGTTACAAAAAATGGAATCAGTAGTGAGCCAACGTTTTGATGATTTCAACCTACATGTACTTTATGTATTCGACGTCGATACGCACCAGATATCGCCCTCAATATCTGCAAGAGAAAGGAATCCAGTTAGTTTCAACTAAAGACTGTTTTTAGGGTACTTGATGATTCGCGATGCTCATAGATTTTCTTACGACTCTGTTACACCTACCTCTTCCAGCCTGATGTATGTGAAATTGAGTATTTTGACTTTGACAAGGTACTGGAGTGCATAAAATTTATTGCACGTGACCGTACGTGTGTATATCACTAAACTCTTTCTAAACGGCTGGACAGATTTGAATGACAAAGCTTTTGGAAACGGGGAGCTTTCTCACTTTGTCCCGATGCTGGACCGACCGTGACATAAGAGCGTTGCGGTCTGTAGGCTTTTCTACACATCTTCTCGGGTTTCTAGAGACGCAGGAGATTGGGAGCTTTGGAAGGGAGTTACAAGGGGCAGAGGGTAATAATGGTGGGGGGGAAGGGTGTCCAATACTGACCTCAAAACTGTCTATGAATTTGTAGAACTAAATGCCGAGGCCGAAACCAGAGTGCAAGAAACTCACCAAGGCCGAAGGCCGAACGGTACTGAAACGAACGGACGAACGGTACTGAAAACCGATTTGCTTGGTGGTTTCCAGTTTGAAAAAGATTTCTTGGCACCTAGGAGGGTCCTATAGGGTGCTATTTCTTACCTTAAACGCTATCAGCTGGGCTCTGGAACTTAGCCAGGGCGTGTATGGGGCTGGGCTGTACCTCCTGTAGTCGCTACAACTTTCTAGACTTCTCTAGACACCTCCTCGGGTTTCTAGGGGTGCAGGTGATTGGGAGCTCTGGACAGAGCTAAAAGCTACTGGAAGCGGGGAGCTACCTTAAATACCAACAGCGAGGTGTCATAAGAGCGTTGCTGTCTGAAAGCGGTTCTTCGGCACTTGGGAGCATTTCTAACCTTAAACGCTATCAGATGAGGTCTGGAACTCAACCAGCACGTGTATGGGGCTGGGCTGTTTCTCCTGCGAGGCCGACGCACTTGCGCGGGGACTCTTTCGAGTTTCTAGAGGCGCAGGAGATTGGGAGTTCTGGACAGGGCTAGAGACAGCTATTGGAAGCGGGGAGATATCTTACATACGATCAGCGAGGTCTTGAAGCTGGATTAGCCGTGTCATAACAGCGTTGCTGTCTGAAAGCGTTTCTTCGGCACCTGGGAGCATTTCTGACCTTAAACGCTATCAGCTGGGCTCTGGAACTCTGCCAGCGCGTGTATGGGGCTGGGCTGCTTCTTCTGCGAGCCGCGACTACTTTCTAGACACTTTCCAAAGGCGCAGGAGATTGGGAGCTAAGGGTGTCTAATACTGACCTCGAAACTGTCTATGAATTTGTAGAAGACAGAAAGCCGAACAGTACTGAAAATCGATTCGCTTCGTGTTTCCAGTTTGAAAAAGATTTTTTTGGCACCTAGGAGGGTCCTATAGGGTCCTATTTGGGTACCGGCAGAATACCCAGCGCTAGAGTTTTCTTCTTAAACTCTCAGCACATGCTCAGTCGGAACCCGTTTGCATTTGCCACACGCACGTTGAAGCGTTTTCAGCATTCGTCCCTATCACACCAATAGGCACTTACCGTACCGCACAAAATGTTGAGTTATGTTTGTATAATTATTCTGTATGTTTATGTTTCGTCTATGTTTACTCTCTACTGTTACTTTGTGATGTAATATGTGATGCCATTGATACATGTGTCTTACGGAAATAAATATTTTATCTATCTATTTCAGATTCAGATTCCTTTATTGCCATAATCATGTGTTATTACAGTTCTTATATGTAATTTAAGATGTACATGACACCCTGCAAGGGCACTGCAATATAACTTAATTTAATTTAACTTAACTAATTGTTCGCTTATAACTATCTATTACATATTTACATATATTTTTCTTTCAATTGTGTAGTTTTAACATTTATCATTGAAAAATTCTTGAAGAGAATAGTAACATTTCTGGCCCAAGTACTTATTGAGGGTTATTTTAAACAAATTATCGTCTTCTATATTTTGCATATGATATGGTATAGCATTGAAAACTTTTGCTGCCATTGAGTGGGGACCAGAGTTTACTATTTCTAGCTTGGCCTTTCTGACCTTAAACGCTATCAGCTGGGCTCTGGAACTCAGTCAGCGCGTGTATGGGGCTGGGCTGCTTCTTCTGTGAGCCGCGACTACTTTCTAGACATCTTCTCGAGTTTCTAGAGGCGCAGCAGATTGGCAGCTTTGGAGGGGAGTAAGAGAGGGCAGAGGGTACAAATGGGGGGGGGGGGGGTAATGGTGTCAATACTGACCTTAAAACTTCCTATGAATTTGTAGAATTAAATGCCGAGGCCGAAACCAGAGTGCAAGAAATTCACCAAGGCCGAAGGCCGAAGGGTACTGAAAATCGATTCGCTTGATGTATCCAGCACGAAAAGTGTCGTGTCATAAGAGCGTTGCTGTCTGAAAGCGGTTCTTCTGTACCTAAGAGCATTTCTGACCTTAAACGCTATCAGCTGGGCTCTGGAACTCAGCCAGCGCGTGTATGGGGCTGGGCTGCTTCTTCTGTGAGCCGCGACGCACTTTCGCGCGGACCTCCTCGGGTTTCTCGGGGCGAACCAGAGGCTTCTTCTCGGGCGCCTTCATGCGCCATACGACGATCGGGGACTGCGGGGGAGGAGTTAGGTCAGTTTGGGAGCCTTAGAATTACGTGTCTTAGGGCTGATTTTTCAATAGTCAGATAACTTTTATCTGAGAAATAAAAATGGCGGTTTGACATAATTTTCATACATAAGCTGTCAAACCGCCATTTTTAATTCCTCAGATAAAAGTTATCTGACTATTGAAGAATCAGCCCTTAATAGGCTTGAATTATGTGATTATATTATTTTTAATGCACTAACCCGTGCTAAGGACAATTTAAAAAAAACCTATTTAGAGGCTAAAAATTCCACCCATGCCATAATCATGTGGGTACAGCGATATCATTCCGATGTAAAAGCTAACTGCAAAGTACTCGGGGCTGCAAGTGATGCAAATTACTTCAGCCAGATGTCGCTGCCTGTACGTAATACAGAGAATATTTTAAAGAGGTTGGAAATTTCACTGATGCCGGCGAGTCGCCCATTAGCCCAGTTGGAAAGAGCGCTGGCACGGATGGCCAGAGTTCGCGGGTTCGTATCCCGGCATGAGTGGAATTTTTTGCCTCGAAATAGGTTTTTGAAATTATCAGCTGTAGCACGTACGTTATCAACCCTTATATGTCCCCACTGCTGGGGCACGGGTCTCTTCCTGCATCGCAGGAAGGTTAGGCCATACTCCACCACGGGGGCCAAGTCCGGGTAGGTGGAGGATTGTGAGACAGTGGCCGGGCCTCACTGTCAAAAGTTATCAAGCCGCCCATAAGGCCTCTGACATGGCTTAACGACTGCCATTATATGACAGAGTAGCACGTAGATTTTACATATACATACAATACAGTTATATTAGGAATAACACACGCTAACGGTGAAAGAAAACATTATGAGGCAACCTGAGTGTCTGAGGCGTTCAAGTACCTCAGCGCTTGAAATCGCCAATCCGCGGTGGACACGCGTGGTAATTAAGCTCACTCTCTGAGAGAAGGCATGCGCCCTCCAGTGGTACAATGCCCTTCTAAATTGTAAATGTTTGTTTTAAATCGTATTCTTTGTTTTATTATATTTTTCTTTGTTCTGTCTTTTATTATTTGTCTGTAGTATTATAATATCGTGTTACATTGTGTTATGTGTATTGTATCTTTGTGGCTGCAAATAAATGTCTCTCTCTCTCTCTCTCTCTCTCTCTCTCTCTCTCTCTCTCTCATATATATATATATATATATATATATATATATATATGTAGCATATACAAATACTCTGTCGAAGCGCGTCACGCCGATAGGGGACGCTTGACAAACACGTGACACGCTTGTCGTTGTTCCGAACAACCGCCACTTTGTACCGGATACGATATATCTATAATATAAAAATGAATCCCGGAATGTGTTGGTAAGCGCAAATCTCGAAAGCAGCTGAACCGATTTCGCTGATTCTTTTTTTAGAATATTCCTTAAAGTACGGGGATGGTTCTTACGGAGAGAAAAATAAAAAAAAAATAAGAATCGACTGTTAGGCGGTACGAAGTTCGCTGGGTCAACTAGTATATATATATATAATAAGCGCCCCCTATCGGCGTGACGCGCTTCGACAGAGTCCCGGTGCCTGTCGGCGATCCAACAGTCAGTCTGCGTTTGAGCTCCGCCGAGTGAACACCTTGGAACTGTCTCCCGTTCCGTACAAGTGATGAGTGCTATCTTTCAAGTGACTAAATATTTATTTACAGTGATTACCTAAATAACGTGTGAACTGAAATTGGTGTTCCTTGCTTGATTCCCACGCTGGGCCCACAATATGTTTAACGGTCAACCTCATGAAACCCCGACATATATAAAATTTTATAATAATTCAAATTCAATTTAAATCATTTTATTTCAACGTAAAGAATTTACTGTGACAATATGCAAAAAAAAACCACTCCCTGCACCACAAGCAAAAAAAAAATAACCCATCTACCAATCATGAAAAAAGCACGAAAGTGGGCAAAAAAAAACAAACACTAACAGTAGCTGTGAGAATTAGATTAATAATAACATTAGCTGTAAAAACGTGTGTGTACGATAGGTACCACCTGTACTTAAGATGTATATCTGTAAGAAAACTGTACAAATGGTATGGAGAGATAGGGACAAAAAATATTCAACACAGAAAACAAAAGGCACGGACCCCGAGTCTGTGGAAACAAGCTGTATTATATTATATTCTTTATTTTTTTTATTTTTAATGCACTAACCCGTGCTAAGGACAATTTAAAAAAACCAATTTAGAGGCTAAAAATTCCACCCATGCCGGGATTCGAACCCGCGACCTCTGGCTATCCGTGCCAGCGCTCTTCCAATTGAGCTAATGGTCGACTCACTGGCATCAGTGAAATTTCGAACCTCTTTACACTATTCTCTGTATTACGTACAGGCAGCGACATCTGGCTGAAGTAGATTGCATCACTTAAAGCTGTATTTTTATTAAAAAAAATGTGACGAAATAGCAGAAACTACAACTTACATAGTTCTATATCCGGGGTATAGCGGGGCGGCACAAATGCAAACACACGTTATACTTAGCGGTAAGCGTAATAATTATGCTAAAATAATTACTTATAATTATGCGAAAATAATTAATTATAATTATGCTAAAATTATTTATTAAAATTATGCTAAAATTATTAATTATAACTATGCGAAAATAATTAGTTATAATTATGCTAAAATTATTATTTATAATGATAATTATTTTTATTAATAGGGGGGGGGGTCTGATTATTCAATTTCGTTTCGCTTGTTGTTTGTGTAAAACAAAATGCTGTTAATTATGCTTAGAATAATTATTAATTATTATTGTAAGCAATACGATACTTCATGTTTGTAGTGACTTATTATTTGTATAAGGACAATTTTTTTAATCCTCGGATAAAAGTTATCCGTTGAATATCGTATTAAACAACCGATTCAAAAATCTGTTCTAAATGCCTTTCTTTTGTTATTTCACGGTGACATTTTCATACTATTGTGTAATACTTTATTAGACGGATAAGTTTTATCCGAGGACTGAAAAATCAGCCCTAAATAAAATATTGTTGTTCTTTAGTTAGTTCATCACTTGAAAACAAATAAATCATTTTAATATGTTTTTTAACTAATATTTAAACAGTTGTCTGGAAAATTAAGTAAAACTAAGCTCCTGTTTCACAATGTTCAAATAAAGTTCCAGATAAGCTATTGAAGGGTTGAAAGTGAAAAAGAACCCGAATTGCCAATTTAACAAGAGATATTTATTCGACAAAAACGACAAGCAGCTGATACACAAGAGGTCAAGGACAAGAGAGAGTGAATAACCTAGATAAACGATATTTGACAGATGACATAACGTTCCGTTATTAGAAATGATAACAATCTGCGTTTGAAGTTTAACTACGTTCCAACAGCTATCCGCAACCAGGGCTGCCGTTTGTTCTAAATTTAAATAAATATTCCTATATTGCGTGTGTTCGTTTATGGCTTCAAATTTAGAACAAACGACAGCCCTGGTTGCGGATAGCTGTTGGAACGTAGTTAAACGTCAAACGCAGATTGTTATCATTTCTAATAACGGAACGTTGTGTCATCTGTCAAATATCGTTTATCTAGGTTATTCACTCTCTCTTGTCCTTGACCTCTTGTGTATCAGCTGCTTGTCGTTTTTCGTTATATCACATAACTATTACATAAATAAATTAATTGAAATCTGAACTAAACAACATCTGACGGATAAGCTCGTAGTGAATAATTGGAGCCATTTCCAAATTAGGATAAATAAAAGCTTTTAGCCAAATACTTAACCATGCAAATGCTGCGCGTTTAAAAAACATACATGTTATTTCATATGGTAATTACATGTAGCCAGACAGTATAATGAACGCGCCACAAAATCCTGACCTACTTCATAAGCTGCTGCGAAGGAAAACATCGTAACGAAATCCGAGTAATTGATTGTCTAAAAGTGAAAAATGGCAGTTGACACTTGATTGTCTGTCCTTATCTTAATATCTTGTCCTTGTCTACTTGACGGACTTGCTTTACATTTTTTGATAGTTTGCACTTGCATAGTTTGAACGCCTATATCAGTGATCTGGCGATGTCAAGTACTGAACCACTCTGATCAGTATTTGCCGGTGTCAAGTAAATGACTGCTTGGATTCGTGATTTGGCGATATTAAGTACTTGATTGCTTTATCAGTATTTGGCTCTGTAAAGTACTTGACTGCTTGAATCAGTCATTCCGCTGTGAAGTACTTGACTGATCAGATCAGTGATTGGGCGCTGTCAAGTACTTGACTGCCTGAATCAGGGATTTGACGCTTTGGCCGCTTAGATCAGTGATTTGGCACTATCAATACAATTTGGGCCGCCAGAATCAGTGCAGTTGCGCTGTCAAACTGAAAAATGCACGAGTTATGCTACAAGACATACATACACACATAACCTCACGCCTGCATCCCAGAGGGGTAGGCAGAGACCAGGGACTGCCACCCTGAAAGCTACCTACCTGCAGTGCACTTTCACGACACCGCGTTTTTCACCAAAATATATTCACTGTTTTGGGCGATCCGTCGCCCAACACCAAAACTGTTACGGGATCCATCGCGGAACCTATTTCACACTTCACACGAAGATATAAGCCCGGAAATCTAATTGCCACACAATTTTGTGAAATCCCACGTTTCACACGCATAAAAACAAGAGGTCAATGTTCCAACTCATCTGACAGCTGTCAAAATTAAAAACCTATTTAGAGGCTAAAAATTTCACCCATGCCGGGATTCGAACCCGCAACCTCTGGCCGCTTAAATCCGTGCCAGCGCTCTACCAATTGAGCCAATGGGCCACTCACCCGAAACAGTGAAATTTCGAACCTCTTTACACTATTCTCTGTATTACGTAC
The DNA here is from genome assembly GCA_934045075.1 of Yponomeuta sedellus. NCBI lineage: Eukaryota > Metazoa > Arthropoda > Insecta > Lepidoptera > Yponomeutidae > Yponomeuta > Yponomeuta sedellus. The sequence goes on from CAKOGX010000004.1 coordinate 29,341, forward strand.
AGGCAGCGACATCTGACTTAAGCAAATTGCATCACTTACAGCCCCGACTGCAGTTAGGTTTTAACATCGGAACGATATCACTGTACCCACATGATTATACTATTTTTATTTTTAAAGCAGTAACCCGTGCTAAGGACAAATTTAAAAACTTATTTAGAGGCTAAACATTTCACCCATGCCGGGATTCGAACCCGCAACCTCTGGCTGAACTTAGAGGTTCTCAATTTTACTGATGCCGGTGAGTCGCCCATTGGCTCAATTGGTAGAGCGCTGGCACGAATAGCCGGAGGTGGCGGGTTCGAATCCCGGCATGGGTGAAATTTTTAGCCTCTGAATAGGTTTTTAAATTTGTCCTTAGCACGGGTTAGTGCATTGAAAATAAAAATAGTATAATGACAGCTGTCAAGTCATGGAACGCGTTCGAAACCAAACTTCTATTCTAAACAGCATGTAAAACCGTTTTCGGGCACATAGTAGATTGTAAGCACTCACGGCGATGGTTCCCTGGCGGGTGTACTTGGTAGAGGCGACGTAGGAGCTCTTGACGGTCAGCACGACCGCGTTCATCAGGTTTTTGGCCGCCTGGATCAGGGACGTGGCGCTGTCGAGCTGCGGAAGTAATGTAAGTAACGAAATGAAATCTTCTTCTTCTTCAGGCCACATTAGTCCACTGCTGGACACAGCCCTCCACTAATGAGCGCAAGGTGTAAGGTAAGGTAGGTGTATAACTTTTTTTCAACTATTGGTTTATAATGTAGTGTAAACTTTGTGTAAACTTTGTTCTTATCTTATCTTATATATATATATATATATATATATATATATAAGATAAGATAAGAATATTCTTTATTGTACACACCAGAAAATAATTACAGAGACCACAGTTACAAAAGAAGAGGTACAATTAAAATTATATATATATATATATATATATATATATATATATATATATATATATATATATATATATATATATATATATATATAATTTTACTAAAAACATAACAAAACAGTAACAAATTTACAAAATTACACTATTTTTATTTTTAATGCACTAACCCGTGCTAAGGAATTACTCAATTGCTCAATTGGTAGAGCGCTGGTACGGATAGCCAGAGGTTGCGGGTTCGAATCCCGGCATGGGTGAAATTTTTAGCCTCTAAATAGGTTTTTAAAATTTACAAAACACAACAAGATATATAATTTTAAATAAATTATTTCTCTCTCTCTCTCTTTATAATAATAAATAACACTGGAACGACTTCAGGTGTTGTTTTATTTTTATTTATTTATTTTATTTATTTATTTAGAACACAAAACAGATTACAGACAGATTTACCAAATTGACATACATTTACATTATAGATCAGATCTAGCCTATAACCCTAAACTTGTGTACCTAGCATGCACTTAGAGTAACTAGATTAGACTGAAAACTTATATTAATTTATTTTAATCTCTCAGTGTGATTATTTGTAGATAATTATGTACTTAGTAATATTAAAACAGAAAAACTGGATAAAAAACGGATAAGCAGGTAAAAAGTCAGATCTGGTCAAAGGGTAGAGTAGTAGTCGATGAAAAATGAGGGAAATCGAAGAATGAGTGACAAAATTTAAATATTTGAAAATGATAGATAGAAAAAGAAATAAAAATGGTGTGAAGAGGTTTGCACCGTCACGAAGGTTGTGCCGTCATTGGGGGATAATGCCCATAATCCCCACGCTGGTCATGCGGGTTGGGGATCGCAGATGTTCGGTCTTAAAAGTACCAGGAGTGCATAAAGCGGTGAGGAGAAACACTCCATGGGATCCAAGAGGAAAAATAAATATTCTTACGATCACATGGGATCTAAAAGGAAAAATAAATGTCTTTCGATCAAACACATGGGATCTAAGTAGCCGGAGGGGCAGTTCGGTGTAATTGTACTGTAGGGGGCGCCGCTGCCCACCCCCCGGTTTGTGTCCCTTAGTCGCCTTTTACGATAACCGCGGGAAGAATTGGGTTGTGCTATTCTCTAGGCCGACACCACACAGCTTGAAATGAAATGAAAAGGTTTTATTCAAAGTAGCGCAGAAGCTGCGGCTTAATGAACGTTAGAATTCAAACTAGGTGTCCATTTCAAAATCTAGATCATTTTGGAGAAAAAATGGACAAAAAAACTCCAAACTTAGTCTTTTCAAAGTCCTTAATAACAGAGTTTACATAATAACTTTAAAACATAAATTCATGCATTGCACTGGCTTTGATTCCAGACATCATTGTCATCTAAATAATCCTTTATTTTATAGTAGCCCTTTTGGCACAAAGTGTACTTAACATATTTTTCGAACCGCGTTTCAGGCAAGATATCCCGTCCCGTCCCATCCCGTCCCGTCCCGTCCCATCCCGTCCCGTGCCGTCCCGTCCCGTCCCGTCCCGTCCCGTCCCGTCCCGTCCCGTCCCGTCCCGTCCCGTCCCGTCCCGTCCCGTCCCATCCCATCTCATTTCATTTCATTTCTAACAGTACGTACCCCGCTGACGATGAGTTCCCCGGATATATTCTGGACGTCCGCCTTCACTTTGCTGGTGATCTGTATCTGGTGGCAGTAAAGCGCGATGCGCTGCAGGTAGGCCAGCAGGTCCTGCTTGGTCGACGACTCGGGGCACTGGGGGGCGAAGATGGAGAGATAAAGCACTTTGGACTTTGCATCTGCGTAATGAGATGATTTATACAGCGTCCAGTGGCAGCTTCACTCACACTAGATGGGTGAAGGCCATAAAAAAAGTGTAACTTATTAGTAAGTAACATTAACATTTACATACAGGCACATACATTGCTTCTGGCCCCACACTAGGATACCCTGTGTCGTGGGAACCAGAAACAACGACATCACAAACATGTAAACATCCAAGACCTGGGTTTTTTTTTTTGTTCCCAGCCGGGATTCAACCCGGGACCTCTTGCATGGTAGGCACACGCGCTACCGCTACGCCACAGAGGTCGTCTTGTGTTCTAAGTGTTCTTGACTCGCGTTACAGTTATATATTATTTATTTAATTAATAATTCGATGGTGCGTTGGTTCCCAGGTTCGTTCGTTTGATCGATCGATTAATGAATCAGTCAATCAGTCACTCCATCAATCACTCAATCAATCAATACTTTATTTACTTATTTCTCTATTTATAGTATTAGTTCGTTCGTACTATTTATAGTTCGTTCGCTCGTTCGTTCAATAGATCAATCAATCAATCAGTCATTCATTCAGTCGATCAATAATTTATTTACTTATTTCTCTATTTCTTTATGGTTTTTTTTATTTTATTCACTAATACTTGGATACCCAACGTCTTTAAAATTTACTTAATAACTTCGAGATAATAACTGTAAGTTGATTCACGTTTTCACGTATACGAGGGGCGGCTGAAAAGTTTTGAGCCTCAGGTATTAAAAATGCTGATAGAAATGTATAAAAAATTTATTTTTAATGTAATCTCCCTCTATTTCAATACACTTCTTACATTTGTTTAAAAGAGCTTTTAACCCGGTAAAAAAATATTCGCCGTCTTTGCCTTCAAAATGCTCGTTTACGGCCGCCTTCATTTCTTCGTCACTGGAAAATCTTCGTCCTCGGAGGTCCTTTTTCAAATTTGAAAAAAGGAAATAATCACTAGGAGCCAGGTCTGGACTGTAGGGTGGGTGGTTGATTTCTTCAAATCCTGTTTCGGCGAGGGCACGTCTCGCAACTCGGGCAGTGTGCACGGGCGCATTGTCCTGCAAAAACAGGACTCCTTTCGCCAGTTTGCCTCTCCTTTTCTCGACAGCCACTTGACGGACTTTTGTCAACAATACGGCGTAATAGTCTCCGTTCATTGTAGTATTTTTGGAAAGGTAGTCGATGAACAAAATTCCTTCGCAATCCCAAAAAACAGTGGCCATGAGCTTGGAAGCCGATCTTTCCACTTTGAATTTCCGTGGCGGCTTTTCTCCCTTTGCTATCCATTGCATTGACTCTTGTTTTGACTCCGGATCATACTGCCGGATCCATGTTTCATCGACAGTGACGAGGCGAGAAAAAACATCGTCAGGATTATCGCCACAGATGTCCAAAAACTCCTTCGAAGTTGTGACTCGACGCTGCCTGTCCAGTGGCGTGAGCATTTTTGGCACCCATCGCGCGCACACCTTTTTCATGTGCAAATGATTGTGCGAAATGTCACCAATTCGCTCCTTGCTGATGCCTATGGATTCAGCTATCTGCCACATCTTGATTCGCCGATCTTCGAGAACAAGGTTTTTCACTTTTTCAATATTTTCTTCGGTAACGGCGATGTTTGGACGTCCTGACCTGGGATCATCTTCGAGCGACTCCCTGCCGTGTTTGAATTCACGTGTCCAACGTTTTACGGTGGCAAATGAAGGTGCAGAATCCCCATAAACTGCAGACATTTCTTCAAATATTTTTGTCGGCGTTTTGTTCTTCTTGGTGAGGAATTTTATGACAGCTCTGTACTCCAATTTCGTGCAAAGCGCGGATGACTCAGACATGGTGTTGTTTAATGTTCAATTACTAGAAGCGTAATGATGATAATGACATGAAACTTGGTATTTATACTACTTAGAATACGCGCAATTAGTGATGCACATTGCGAGTCATTAGTGATTCTTAGAAGTACTTAGGCTCAAAATTTTTCAGCCGCCCCTCGTATATCACAGATTAACACAAATAGGTTTCAATGAGGGCTTTTCAGCTCGGCGTTTTTGACAGCTGTCAGTTGGGTTCCCCAAAAGCTACTACAGTGCGTTCACATTAACTTGACGCGTGAGAGAATTGGTGACAAGGACATGTGAATTAGCTTTTGGACCTAATCGGAAGATGGTAAAACAAGCCCTCAATCCTTTTATTTTCCCCAAGTAATGGGAATGATTTCTTATTTAACATGGTAACAGTAAACATCTCAGTGCTACCAATTCTCTCACGCGTCAAGTTAATGTGAACGCACTGTAGATGGCGCCGTGCCTAACTCTGTCTGAGAACGAAGGTTATTGACACAGAGTATATAGGAGTGACAGAATCATAGAGTAGAAAGAAGACCAGTAACCAATATACCTTGCTGCATACTATCAGCTATGCAGAAACGTTTCTTCAGTTTCTGGTCAGTTAGCCTCCTTCATTCAGATAAGGCAACCGCTAGCGCCATCTATTGATTAAACGTGGTACAACTTTATTTTTTTAAGTCCCTCTGAAAAGCGCTCATTGATTATTTAGATATTTTTACACTACCCACTAAACATATTTAATAATCTCAAGGCACGTTAAGCCGTTGGTGCCGGCTGTCATGTAGCGTTACAGTTGGCGTGGTCTCGGGTAGACTGAAGTGGCGAGCGCAGTCAATTATTGTTTGTAGTCACTAATTTTTCGAAACTGGCCGACACACAACACTCACTACGCCCGCGGATAGGTCCGGTGATAAGGCGCGTGACTTGTATTTACTTAGCACTGGATTCCACGTACTTGAAAGCTTGAAACCATCCTCTCTGTTGAAATTCTTGTTTTTCATGAAATACTATAAGTCACCTGTTCAAACACCTATTTAGAGGCTAATTCCACCAATGCCTGGACTCGAACCCGCGACCTCTGGCTAATCGTGCCAGCGCTCTCCCAACTGAGCCAGAGGGGACTACCGGCAAAACACTAATCAGTGAAATTTCGAACCTGTTTACAATACTCTCTGTATTACTTACTTTTTAAAATTGTCCTTAGCATGGATTAGTGCAATGTTATCAAGCCTTGTATGTCCCCACTGCTGGGGCACGGGTCTCTTCCTGCATCGCTGGAAGGTTAGGCTATACTCCACCACGGGGTCTATGCCCAAATTGGTGGAGGGTTGTAAGACAGTGGCGGGTCTTATACTGTCAGAAGTTATCAAGCCGCCTCTGACATGGGTTAACGACTGCCATTACATGACAGCCGGCACCAACGGCTTAACATGCCTTGCGAAACACGGAAGAGCTCGGAAAAACGCCACTAGCGGTAGTCACGGGACGGTCACCCATCCTGCACCTGAGCGCGCCTGTTGTTGCCCAACCAAGTGATTGATTCCAATCATTCGGTTCGACTAGGACACGAGCGCTTCAGTTAGTGTAATAAAAAGAATATAGTCACCTGTTCAGCTATCTCGCGTGTGAGCTTGTCAAGTTTGGTCCCCGCCTCGGAGATCTTCTTGGCGGCGTTGATCACGTCCATTGTGGTCTTCAGCGGGCCGCGCCCTCTGTTGGCAGGAGAGACGAACAAGAATTTTACAAGACAGTTCCTCAACTGCACAAGTTATAAAAATACTTGGTGTATGTATATACTGTCGCGGTCCTATCCGGAACCATCTAGAATAGCCGCCGTATGCTGCGTTTTAGTAACGCTGCATGCAATAATGACCCGTATGGGAATGGGAATGTTCTAGAACCCTTGCCGGCGGATATAAATAGCGGTCGCCGCGGCGCGCTGTCAGTTCCGTTTGGAATAGCGAAGAGTGAACTTCGAGCGAACATACCTGCGATACGAGCGATAACCTACGACCTCAGCGATACTATTGGACTTCGATTGGAATCTACGTGTGGACTTCGTGTCGTGAAGACCTGCAGACCAGAACCTGCGTGAATAAATCCTAAGAAGTTGTCATTGGCGTTTTACCTCCAGATCTAGCCCGTAACAATAGTAAATGACGACCTCTGTAACGCAGCGGTAGCGCATCTGCCTACCATGCGAGATATCCCGGGATCGATCCCCGGCTGCGGAAAAAAAACCCCCAGGTCTTGGATGTTTACATGTTTGTGATGTCGTTGTTTCTGGTACCCACAACACAGGGTATACTAGTGTGGGGCCAGAAGCAATGTATGTGCCTGTATGTAAATGTTATGTTATGTATCTGTTATTATTTTCTAATATTGAAATATTTAACGGTTATGCCGCTCCCAGCGTCATTTTACTGACCGATCTGACTGAAAGACTGATTTACTGAGTGACGAATTTAGTCACTGACTGACTGATTGATTGACATGCATACACCAAGAACGACACTGAACTGGTAAAATCAGTCACTGACTCATTCGTCAACCGACTGACTGACTCACGAATTGACTGACTAATTGACTCGGACAGACTGACTAACTGACTGACGGACTGATTCACTGATTGACTGACTAAATGACTGAATGGTTTACAGAAACACATCTATAACGAACTCGCTAACCTAGTGAAGTCTGTCATCTCCATTATGATTATGCACAAAACAAAACGAGTTATTCGGTTTCCTGTCCCTGCCACAAGAACCAGGTTTGCCCAACGATTTCACCCATTCTTACAGCCCTTTTTACTTTAATAAACTTATTAAACTCTGTCCAATTATTAACCTCACGTTCAGAGAGGCCAAGCTAAACATAAGAAAGTTTCTACTGAATTTAAGTTATATTATAACTCTACCGAATCGCTCCTTGAAATTATAACTTGACTCACATTTTACTAATGCATATAACACAGTCACATCATCTCACAAACTAAACTTACACCACACTCCATTACAACACACTCCATCATCTACTCCTTGCCTTAAGCTAGGAGATAAGTAATAAGTAGATAAAAATGCTCAACCCTACCCCAGGTTTTTATCATCTAAATTGAATTCGTAATTTTTAATAAGTAGAATAAGTCATTTAAAAACCTATTTAGAGGCTAAAAATTCCACCTATGCGGGGATTCGAACCCGCAACCTCTGGCTATCCGTGCCAGCGCTCTACCAATTGAGCCAATGGGCGACTCACCGGCATCAGTGAAATTTCGAACCTCTTTACACTATTCTCTGTATTACGTACAGGCAGCGACATCTGGCTTAAGCAAATTGCATCACTTACAGCCCCGACTACCTACTCTGCAGTTAGGTTTTACATCGAACGAAATAAAAATAGTATAATCATGTGGGTACAGTGATATCGTTCCGTCTGCGGGTTCGAATCCCGGCATGGGTGAAATTTTTAGCCTCTAAATAGGTTTTTAAATTTGTCTTTAGCACGGGTTAGTGCATTAAAAATAAAAAAAAGTATAATCATGTGGGTACAGCGATATCGTTCTGTTATGTCCGGTTCCCCTCCTCACCTATATTTTGTCATTGTCAGCACTAAAAAGCAAATAAAAGTGTTTTCCCGCGCATATCGCACAACAGTCATAGCAGTCACAACAGTCACAGCAGTCACAGTAGTCAAGAGCAGTCATGCATAGTCTTTAACATCAGTAATTAGACTTAGTATCAAGATGTAGTCCGTTTTAGGAATTAATATGTATAGGTATAGAGGTCTCCTTTTGGGACTGGTTACCCTGTCGTGTGACCAATGACAAAATATAGGTGAGGCGGGGAACCGGACATAACAGTTCCTATGTAAAAACCTAACTGCAAAGTAGGTAGTCGGGGCTGTAAGTAATGCAATTTGCTTAAGTCAGATGTCGCTGCCTGTACGTAATACAGTGTAAAGAGGTTCGAAATTTCACTGATGCCGGTGAGTCGCCCATTGGCTCAATTGGTAGAGCGCTGGCACGGATAGCCAGAGGTTGCGGGTTCGAATCCCGGCACGGGTGAAATTTGTAGGCTCTAAATAGGTTTTTAAATTTGTCCTTAGCACGGGTTAGTGCATTAAAAATAAAAGTAGTAGAATAAGTCATTTTTATTAATTTTATAGTTTTAATTTAAAATTGTTACAACTGATTTTCATACGCCATGTCAAAAGTGTTATCAGACTTTCTTTCCTTCGGTCGCCAGTGTACAGGTTTAACGCCTAGTGTGGAGACCACTGCAATGCTTGTAGGTGTTTTTCTGTATTGAATAAACAATTTCAATCAACATACTCGTATGCTTGGCGAGCATGATAATGTCTGACTGACTGTCTGAGTGACTGACTGGCTGAGTGTCTGAGTGACTGACTGGCTGAGTAACGACTGGCTGACTGACTGATTAGTCGACGGACTGGCTAGCCGGGTGGCTGACATAATACAGCTAGAACGAACTTGCTTACCTAGTGAAGTCGGTCGTCTCCATCATGATCATGTACATATGCTTGGTCCGCATGATGATGTCATTCGCAGTATCATTCTACTTGCCGACCTAACTCACTGGGTGATTGACTCACTGAGTACCTCACTGACTGACTGATTCGTCAACTGACTGAGTGAGTGACTAATTGACGTCAACTGACTGACTGACTTATTGACTAACTGACTGACTTACTTAATGACTGACTAACTAACTGACTAACTTAATGACTGACTGACTGAACAACTTAATGACTGACTAACTTAATGACTGACTGAGTGACTGCCTAACTTAGTGAGTGACTCACTGACTAATTGACTCACCGACTGACTCTCTAAACTCGCTCACCTAGTGAAGTCGGTCATCTCCATCATGATCATGCACATGTGCTTGGCCAGCATGATGATGTCGTTCCCGGCGTCATCCCACTTGCCGACCTCGCTGTCGAAGGTCATCTTCTCCCGGCGGAAGAGCTCCACCTGCTGCAGGATCTTGCGCTTGTCTTCCTCGGTCATCTTGCGCATGGCTTCCTGTCAACACGTGGCGCGAGATATTTTAACGGTGCAAACTTATCACACTAACATTTAATTTTAACTTCAATTACTAATAATCAATATTGTTGACTTTATAAAATAAATGGTTTGCCTATTTTGGAACGTAACTTCACAATTAACTTTTGTGATTTTTGACGAGGGTAGTAAACTAACAGTTAATGGTTTCAAAAAGACGCCTGTCACCTCAGTCATTCGATACCTGAAAAAGTGCCGAAACGTCGGAAATATTTTAAATAAATAAAAATGTTAGAAACGAGTAAAATCCGTATAAAAAAAGGATTTTAATTATTGAAGGAAAAAGTTGTTTTCCCAATTAAAATCGTGGTGGATCTTCTCTCAGGTTTATTATTTCGCTTCTCACAATATTACAGAAAAGTATCTTTCAGCCATGTTTCCTTAAAAGAGAGCGGTCGGATCGGCCCGCTTTACCGACCGATCACTCCGTGGCAAGGCAGATCGATCCGAGCGCCACCCAGCGGCTAGAAACCGAACCACCGAGAGCATTATTGGAAATCTCGGTTCGGCAGCTCCATGCCGCGCCACTAGGTGTCGCTAGTGACAAACATTCTTCTTCGTCAGGCTATATTAGTCCACTGCTGGACATAGCCCTCCCCTAATGAGCGCCATAGCGCAAGGTTGTGCCGTCATTGGGGGGTAGTGCCCATAATCCCCGCACTGGGCATGCGGGTTGGGGATCGCAGTTTGGTGGAATTGTACTGCAGGGGGCGCTGCTGCCCACCCCCCGGTTTGTGTCCCTTAGTCGCCTTTCACGACACCCGCGGGAAGAATTTTGGGTTCGTGCTATTCTCACACTAACATCATAGTTAGTTAGACCTGAGATTTCCGCACTTAGGGCGACTTGCGTAACGCTTTTAAATATTGTTTAAATACGAGTTAATCAAAATTAGGTTCTTAACTAACATTAACGACTTGCTCAACAAAAATTTTGTTCTTAATTATGTTTAGGCGACTGTCATATTTAAACAGCCGAGATTGGCTATTTAACTCTGCTAATCATAGTTAGCGCCATCTTACTTTCACAGCTGTTCAGTGTCAATATGAGAAGTGAGGTTATTTTCATAAACTCTTTGTTTGGTGTGCTTCGAGAAGTTGATTTTCAAACAAGGAACCAAACAAAATAAAAGGAACAGATGTTGCGCAGAATGACATTTCGAAAGTTTTGTTTTCTTTTTGTAACTTGTTTCGTTCCATGCAGATTTTTATCTCTAACCAACTTCATTATTGTCAGCGGAAATAAGTTCAGACGTAAAACGGAACGTAAAGTCTGCTTTAGCGACACGCATTCGTCCATAACTATAGTTAAACTAAATAACGGAATGACAAGTGTTGTGCAAGACGATTCTGATTATGATTAGTTTAAAGAAATTTAGCAGACAAAACGTGTTTAGTTAATTTTATTTAAAGTTAAGTTAAGCGAAATGTCACGCAAGTCGGCCTTAGCCTTATAGTTGGGGCATTGTACGTAGCAAGCGCCGAGATACGCTAACACCTCAGACACTAGGGTTTCCTTACGATGTTTTCCTTCACCGTCAGCGAGTAGTGTTGCTACTATAATTTCACAAATGTACATAACTTAGAAAACAGAGTCATTGGCACATGCCGGGGTTCGAACCCACGACCTCCCGATTGAGAAGCCGGAGTTCTACACCGCTCCGCTACCACCGCTCTACACTAACCTAACATTAAAAAGGCGAAACTTTGTGAGTATGTATGTTTGTTACTTCTTAACGTCTAAACGGCTGGAGCGATTTTAATAAAATTTGGTAGTGATATCGCATGGAATAGTATGAGTATGGAATAGTAGCATGAAAAAGTATTAAAATGTGAAAATTACTTCGCTAAATTGCGCCAAAAATCCGATCATAACAAGTACTTGTGAGCCTGCGGATGCCTCGTGTTAGAGGCGAAACGCGTCGCGCGTTTTCTCACACAAGTATTGGTGTCGGAGGCGGTGTGTTCGTGTCTCGCTTCTGCTTGAAACAACTAATTACTGCTTGACATATCATAATTTTGATGATCTCACTTACCCGAGCGTTAGTGATGCCGCTGATGTCTGGATACTCATCCACGCCGTGCTCGCCTGTGTGCGCGCTCGCTGCCGGAGGAGAGGGTGCGATTAATATTAGCCCCTATGCCCTGGGAATAGGATGGATTGCCATGGGATTGATTGAGTGATTGATTGAGTGAATGATTGAACGAACGAATAAATGAAATTGGAGCTGGCCACCCAAACTGGCTAACAGAGGAGCTTCACTCACACAGGTAAATAAAAAACTGAGTTGATTAGTTATTAAGTGGGTTAGTGCATTAAAAAGAATATAATCATGTGGGTACAGCGATATCATTCCGATGTAAAACCTAACTGCAAGGTGGTTACTCGGGGCTGCAAGTGATGCAAATTACTCCAGCCAGATGTCGCTGCCTGTACGTAATACAGAGGAGATTGTAAAGAGGTTCGAAATATCACTGATGCCGGTGAGACTGCCATTAGCTCAGTTGGAAAGATTGTCCTTAGCACGGGTTAGTGCTGTAGGAAAGAGCGGGCGATCGTGCTCTTCCACTATAAAGGGATATTTCCCGCCAGGCAGATCGTATGCCTGGGGACGGCCGGTCCAACTGTTGTTAGTCGGACGTTATATTTATGGTATGTCATTGAATTGAGCGATGCAGGAATGTTGGAGTTTGTAGTGCGCGCGCAGAGTAGACATGTGCTCGCCACATCGTGGTCGCAGTTCGGTGGAATTGTACTGCAGGGGGCGCTGCTGCCCACTCCCCGATTTGTGTCCCTTAGTCGCCTTTTACGACACCCGCGGGAAGAATTTGGATTGGTGCTATTCTCTAGGCCGACACCACACACAGTTTCTTTATGACATTTGTAAATTTGATTGTTATTTAGAATAGAATAGAGTTTAGTTAATAATTTGCATGCACCATTACAAAAAGCTAGATGAGGTACATTGCAGAGTTACTCGATTTTAAATCAAACATTACGGGGATCCCACACTAGGCCTAGCCTGTATCGTGGGGCAGCAGAGTGATTTCCAAATAACTTATTGTAACCGTTGACCAGTTGAACTATACTAAATCTTAATGTTTAGCCATAGATTACACAAATTACAAATTCGGTTCATGAGATAAATTAATGACAAAAATCTATGTTAAATAAAAAAAAATCTTAGTTTCATTGTTATTACGAAGTAAAATCTTGACTTGTTATGAATATTAGCAATAAATTATAGATAACAGACTTTTTTGAACAAAAACTTTCGCAAGCACAACACATACACGCCCGTAAGTAGATCCGGACTAAAAGTCTACAGCTACCAGACTGTACTCACAGCGGCTCCTGGTCTCCATAGTCATGTCCTCGACCGGCTCGAACTCCGTGTCTGTGTCCAAGTCGTCGCTGGTCTGCGCGGGGTAACACAAACACACATGCTGACGCACTACGCGATACGTCTGACGATATACCGACTTGGCTAGAGGAGCGTGCGCCTTTTACATTTTGAACGATGCCTCTTTACGTTTTAAAATACTTGACGACAGTATTAGAGAATCAAAGATTTAACGATATTAGGGGAATTTTAAAAAACCTATTTAGAGGCTAAAAATTCCACCCGTGCCGGGATTCGAACCCGCGACCTCTGGCTATCCGTGCCAGCGCTCTTCCAACTGAGCTAATGGGCGACTCGCCGGCATCAGTGAAATTTCGAACCTCTTTACTTCTCTGTATTACGTACAGTTGGAAGAGTCGCGGGTGCGAATCCCGGCATGGGTGGAATTTTTAGCCTCTAAATAGGTTTTTAAATTTGTACTTAGCACGGGTTAGTGCATTAAAAATAAAAATAGTATGATAAAAGAGAAAGTAGATATTGAAAGTTATGCTCGTGAACGAGTGCTGTTCTTGTGTCTGGCCGCAGCACTTGTCATGTTTTCACGGCCTATGTAAAAAAAAATTAACAATGCCTTAGCAATTTTAAAAACCTATTTAGAGGCTAAAAATTCCACCCGTGCCGAGATTCGAACCCGCGACCTCTGGCTATCCGTGCCAGCGCTCTTCCAACTGAGCTCATGGGCGACTCACCGGCATCAGTGAAATTTCGAACCATACAGAGAATAGTATAAAGAGGTTCACGCTGGTGGACGCGTTTAGACTGAACGAATAAAGCTGAAAGTTCGCTGTAGTGTTGCGATGGCGAATTTGACTAAGCAGCGCGTACATTACTTTCACGTTAGTTGCACGGTTGTATTATTATACCCCGTGCTAAGGACAAAGTACGTAATACAGAGAATATTGTAAAGAGGTTCGAAATTTCACTGATGCCGGTGAGTCGCCCATTAGCTCAGTTGGAAAGAGCGCTGGCACGGATAGCCAGAGGTCGTGGGTTTGGGCGGAATTTTTAGCCTCTAATTAGGTTTTTAAGTCTGTTAGCTTTTAGAATATACCTACAAAACGTCAATTCTTTACGTTGAAATAAATCTCTGATTTTCTGATATTACTCACTAACTTATCTACTAATGTTACTGTAACTTTGTGCACTGTTACGTTTTTATTTTGCGCAATAAACATTTTTCTTTTTTTTAATATCCTTATCAGAGTGCTTAGTGCGAGATTGACAGATCCAATCGAATAACTTTACTACCGCGTTAATCGAGCATTGAGTAGTGAGTATGAGTAAGTTAACCGTTCGAACTGGCAAAACGCTGTCACAGTACAACTCGCACTCGCGTTTATTCGTGTTTTGGCTGGTAAACGTGTTCACTTCCCAACGTAAACCATTACAACTCGCACTCAGCAATTTTAATTTCCATACTTGTCGCTAGGTGGCGCTTCCTCGATGCCATAGAAATATGAGTTTACGTGAACGCAATCGAGTAGTTTAAAAACTCGCACTAAGCACTCAGGTCTCAATGTTGTTGTAGCGGAAACTCTAGGCAAGTCGGTACAACTGTCACACGTTACACATGCTATGAAAGGTATGGTCACCGATGGGGCGATGAACTCCAGGAACTAACAAACGGATTGGCCTATCCCGATACAGGGTGGGTTAAAATCTTTGATATAACATTCTAGAAGCGCACGTGGCCTTGGCGAACCAAGTGATTGGAATCAATCACTCGGTTAAGCAACAACGGGCGCGGTGAGGTACGGGATGAGTGAGCGTCCCGTGACTACCGCTAGTGGCATTTTTGCGAGCGCTTCCGTGCTTCGCAAGGCACGCTAAGCCGTCGGTGCCGGCTGTCATACAATGGCAGTCGTTAAGCCATGTCAGATTCCTTATGGGCGGCTTGATAACTTATGACAGTAAGGCCAGCCACTGTCTTACAAACCTCCACCAACCCGGACTTGGCCCCCGTGGTGGAGTATGGCCTAACCTTCCTGCGATGCAGGAAGAGACCCGTGCCCCAGCAGTGGGGACATACAAGGGTTGAACGAACCTAGAGATGGCAAAGATTATTCAATACCCTCACAAGGTCTCCTTTTACTGTTTTATTCTTCATTGGTGATATAATTTAAGTTTTTATTTAAGTATTTTAGCTTTAGTTCAGGTAAGTGCTGAAAATCAGCGCCGTTGGAGGGCGTGAAACCCACGGCGTCTGACGGCCCGCCCTGAGCACTGTGCCTTTTGCTGCCAACTGCGTATATTATGGGTCACTGTTTTTATATGGATTATAAAAAGCGCCAATGACACTATAATAGTATATTTCATTACAAGTGCGGAAAGGCCGTCATTGCAAAGAGTTCCGACAAATGTCTACCCGAGCCGAGGCGCAGCCGAAGGACAGTCGGAACAAGTTGCAATGACGGTTCCGCACGTGTACTGAACGACTATTTTTAATACAGTTGCGAAAAAAATAAGCAATTTAATAAAGAAAAAATATTTGTGGCGCCAGCCGTAAAATAATATAAGCAAACATTTTTTTTTTCTTCACCCATTCTGGTAGGCAAAGGGAACTAATACAGCCAAGTCTTCAGTGGATTTTTTTATTGATATGAAATGAAATCAAACCTAACCTAACTCATTCAATTAAATCTGATATTGAAACAAATTAGTAGCTTCTTTTTAGAAATATACGTATTGCACGAATCATAAAAACTTGTATGATTTTTTTTAGTAAAAACCTCATGGTTGGTTTTTCTATTTAATAGACATTATTTTGACAGTTGGGAAAGAGAACGCACGTGTGCGGGAAAGGTAAAAAAAAAGCACGAGTGTGTAATAGCCCACATCCCGCACGCTATACGTCCCTGCAATACGCCACTTTTTGAGCAACTGTATTAAAAATTATTGTTATCTGGCTGAGACTAGTTTGTAAAAATGTGTATGTTAACCAAATGTAAACTTTATTCTTTCAACCAGTGTTTTGTTGATGGCAATAAACATATTTTTTTTACTTTTTTTTTATAATGTTTTCATAATTCACTATTTGCTTTTAGCAACAAGGCCGCCAATTGTACTTTGTGTCTTGACATGTTTTATAATATTTAAAAACCTATTTATAATATGTGCTCCGGTGTACAATACAGAATATTCTTATTTTATCTTAACGTACCACCCGTAATAGATAATGTAGCATGTCAACAGCGATTCGGCCAATCCGTTGGAGCTCTAGGATTCCAGGTTAAACGCACACAATGAAAATAACACATAAGGCACATGAGGCGATTTCCACACAAACGTTGATTGCAGCATCAATATTTACCCTACTTTTGTGAAAAATTAAGTACTAGACTACCGCTAGTGGCATTTTTCCGAGCGCTTCCGTGCTTCGCAAGGCACGTTAAGCATGTAACGGCAGTCGTTAAGCCATGTCAGCGGCCTTATGGGAACGGGAACGGGGTTCATCTAAGACACGACATTCATCCACTATAGAGCAACGACCACAGTAAACATGCCCACAATGATCCACCAACGGGAACTAGGAACAAAATTCATCCACTATGGAGCAATGACCAGTACGAGCATGTCCACAATGATCCACAAATGGAAACAAAGCCACGACATTCATCCACAATGGAGCAATTACCACTATGAGCATATTAAAAACTTTATTTGCACGGATATTTACTCGTTTAAAAAGTTAGGCGCCTTTTCCAAAGCATTAACTGTTAGTTTACTCCGTGCCGAAACGTCGGAAAATTGTAAAATGTAAAATTAAACGAGTAAATATCCGTGCAAATACATTTTTTATTATGTCTAGTGCTAATGATCCACAAATGGAAACAAAGCCACGACATTCATCCACAATGGAGAAACGACCACAATAAACATGCCCACAATGATTCACCAAGGGGAACAAACAACGAAATTCATACACTATGGAGCAATTACCACTATGAGCAAGCCTACAATGATCCACCATCCACAATGGAGCAATTATCACAATAAACATGCCCACAATGATCCACCAGTGGAAACAAGCAACGACATTCATAGCAATGACCACTATTAACATGCCCGCGATGATCATCCAATGGGAACACGATGGGAAATGACATCCAATAAGCATCCAGACACACACAAACACAACTCAAGACACCATACTCTATACACGCAAAAATGGACCGCGTATGGCACGGTTAATTACAGAAAGGGACTGAATAATCATTTGTTTCTCGGTCACGATTTTGTATGAGCGAGATAGTAGGAGTTAAGTCCCTTTCTTTAATTAACAGTGCTGTTCTACTCGTCTGTTCTGCCTGAGTGATCTTAAGCGATCACGAAGGTAAACCAACATAGGCCGTCTATGAGTAACGCTAGTGGCATTTTTCCGTTATATGCTTCACAAGGTTGAGCAGTCGGTGCCGGCTGCCGTCGAAAGATGGCAGTCGTTAAGCCAAGTCAGAGGCCTTAGGGCGGCTCGAAAACTTCTGACTGTAAGACCAGCCAGTAGTCTTGCAAGCCTCCACCAATCTGGACTAGGCCCCCGTGGTGGAGTATGGCCTATACCTTCCTAAGGGAAGGGACCCGTGACCCTCGGTGGGGACATGATGGGTTGATGAGGAATTAATGAATGGGGGATGTAGACACCACAAGACAACAAAGCATTTCATCCCATGCACCGAATGATGGTTCAGAGTCTCACATTTGCTCCTGGTCTCGAGTGTATAGTGCTCGTCTAGCTCCACGTCTTCGGGATCCAGCTCCTCCTCATCCTGAGAGGGAAACCTCACGGTCAGCACGGAAAGACCAGAGCGGTCTGCTCGGAAGACCAAACGGTCGAGGTGAAGGTCCGTAGTTATTAATTAATCCATATGGCGCCGTTAAAGTTACAACGGTCCGGTCTACTCATTAGACATCTGGTCTACTGAAAAGACCAAGTGCTTTACTCAAAAGACCAGCCTTAACACGCATCCACCTTTTACTCTAGTTTTCTTGAACATGAAAACCATGGTCTACAGGAAAGACCAAGTGCTTTACTCAAAAGACAGCCTTAACACGCATCCACCTTTTACTCCAGTCTTCTTGAACATGAAAACCATGGTCTACAGGAAAGACCAAGTGCTTTACTCAAAAGACCAGCCTTAACACGCATCCACCTTTTACTCCAGTCTTCTTGAACATGAAAACCATGGCCTACAGGAAAGACCAAGTGCTTTACTCAAAAGACCAGCCTTAACACGCATCCACCTTTTACTCCAGTCCTCTTGAACATGAAAAACATGGTCTACTGAAAATACCAAGGGCTTTACTCAAAAGACCAGCCTTAACACGCATCCACCTTTTACTCCAGTCCTCTTGAACATGAAAAACATGGTCTACTGAAAATACCAAGGGCTTTACTCAAAAGACCAGCCTTAACACGCATCCACCTTTTACACCAGTCTTCTTGAACATGAAAACCATGGTCTACTGAAAAGACCAAGTGCTTTACTCAAAGACCAACCTTACTATTCACGCATCCACTTTTTACTCGTCCTCTTGAACTTGAAAAACATGGTCTACTGAAAAGGACAAAGGGAAATACTAGTGGTCTACTGGTAATACCACCAACATTTATTCTTCAATCTTTCACTCTAGTCCTTTAACCTATGATCAACAGGAAATACCAAGCGTTCCACTCAAAATGCCTTTCCAACCCTTTCACACAAGACCTATAGAAACTAAAAAAGCGAGATCTGCTCAAAAGACCAGACGGTCTACTCAAAAGACCGAGTGTTTTTGCACACAGACAGTTTTTAAAAGCCTCGTGGCGACCAAAAAACACTCGGTCTACTCAGTAGACCACTACTTGAAAGATCAAGTGTTCTTTCCACACCAACAGCTTTTCGAAGCCTTGTAGCGTCCAAAAAACACTCGGTCTACTCAAAAGACCAAACGGTCTACTCGAAAGACCAAACGGTCTACTCGAAAAACCGAGTGTTTTCTCGCGCCAACAGTCGTTGCGGCGGTCAAAACCCCTCGGTCTACTCGAAAGACCGCCGCAAAGACCGGTCTACTGACCCGGTTCATGAGCACGGCGCGCCGAATCTCGCGCACGGCGTCGTAGACCAGGCGGGAGGCGTCGATGAAGTCGTTCTCGTCCAAGCCGCCGCTACCGCCGCCGCCCAGCGCGGCCGCCGCTGCGTCGACTCGCAGCGCGAACTTTGACATCACTGCGGGGGAGAGAGAAAAGGTATTTGATTACAAAAGTCACATATAAGAAAAAAGTTGCAGAATTTCTGTTAAATCCACTGTACAGTCTATTTATTCTTACTTGTCCAATTTAGTAAACGAGATTCTAACCTTAAAATTGAGATTACATGCCTAAACTAGACATTTTCTCGCAAATTCATGAACTGTCATGAACTATGTTTATAAAATTGGCAGCGTATTATCTAAAAGAGTGTTCCAGGTTACTTCATTTATGGAAATATGGCAGTTTTGGACTAAAAAGTTACATTTTACGGGTAGAATCTTGTTTACTAAATTGGACAAGTAAGAATAAATAGACTGTAGTTGATGTGTATGTAGGTAGTTGGCTAGTTTGGATTCTGCCCGGCACACCGACCTCTTGTTCGTGGCAATGTCATGTGACTGACCGAACCCAAGCCTTAGGCGTAGGGCGAGCAAGAGGGTAGTGTGTAGGGAGTCTTCAAATGTCTTTTTTAGTATTTCTATGTACCTAGCATATAAGTTAACTTGAACTTGTAAAACCAAGAGCATCAGAGTGCTTGGTGCGAGTTTTACAGATCCAATCGAATAACTTTACTACCGCGTTAATCGAGCATTGAGTTGTGAGTATGAGTAAGTTAACCGTTCGAACTGGCAAAACGCTGTCACAGTACAACTCGCACTCGCGTTTATTCGTGTTTTGGCTGGTAAACGTGTGCACTTCTCAACGTAAACCATTACAACTCGCACTCAGCAATTTTAATTTCCATACTTGTCACTAGGTGGCGCTTCCTCGATGCCATAGAAATATGAGTTTACGTTAACGCGATCGAGTAGTTAAAAAACTCGCACTAAGCACTCAGCCAACAAACTGTTATGCAGTTTGGCAGAAAGCAACTTCTGTATTTTTTTGTATTTTTATTTGAATGTTTTCAATCAATCAAAATCTTTATTGCACTAAGACTACGAGTATAAGACAAGAAAGCGCTTGTGGCCTAGTGGAACTGAGAACCCTTGTCTCCACTGCTGGGGCACGGGTCACTTCCTGCATCGCAGAAAGGTTAGGCCGTACTCCACAACGGAGGATAAGTCATGTTTTTAGATTAGATTATAAAATTATTTTTCATTTCTTATACTCTGAAAGTAGTTTTGTTTTGATCTGATTAGTGGGTGGAAAATTCTGCTTCCCTCCATAGGGAGGGAAAAACCCATACAAATTACTTCCCACCTAAGGGCCGGAATGAACTTTAAAAATACAACTACTGTCAGCTGTGTAGAGTTTTATGTAAGAAAAAACTAATTCAATTCAATTCCATTCAATAAATTTATTTCAGACATTACATCCATATTTTTTTTAAATTAAAATTAATTAACAATAAAAGAAACAAAATAAATTACAATTGTGATATATAATGATAAATAAGTATATAAATAACTTTAAACTTAAATTAAAACAAACCAGTACGTTTTTAAATAATACACTTAATGCTGCGGTCATGTGAATTTCTAAACAGCCAGTGTGAACTTAGCGCAAACTTCTTTGAGCGGAATAAGCCGCAACAATTATACGGTGAGTTCCACATTTAAAATGTCGACATAAATTAGCGGGATACTGATCTGTTATAATATGTAATTAAAAATGACTTTTCATTTTCCTCATATTCGAAATGAAAAGAGAGTGTTTAACACGAGTAAAAAAATCAATTCCCGAGGTATTTAGGCGGCTTTAGTCCGAGTAGGAATTTCGACCTTCTACTTTCGACCCACGGTTAACAAGCTACCAAATTGCACAATAAGATAGGAAAGCGCTTGTGGCCTAGTGGAACTGAGCGAACTTTCCATCCTGGAAAAATACATATCTAAATTTCATCGCGAACGAAGACGTGGGCAGCAGCTAGTAATCCAATAAATAAGCAATCAAACACGATTAAGCCAACAAAACATCCATCAAAGTTGAGAATGTAAATGCCGAGGAATCTTGCATCATCGGGGCGTATCATTGATGAGTCGGCTACCGAATGCAGCTGACATTGATCGTAACAGCTACATACATACATACATACATACATACATACATACATACATACATACATACATACATACATACATACATACATACATACATACATACATACATACATACATACATACATACATACATACATACATACATACATACATACATACATACATACAAACAAACAAACAAACAAACAAACAAACAAACAAACAAACAAACAAACAAACAAACAAACATAACCTCACGCCTATATCCCAGAGGGGTAGGCAGAAACCAGGGACTGCCACTTGCCACGATCCTGACAGATCACCTTCGCTTCATCAACGTTCATAAGTCGTTGACTAATGAACATTGATAAAGCGAAGGCAACTAAGTACTCTATGATTTTTTTTCCCTTGAGGGTCAAAATACACCATTTTAATGCGGCATAAACGCATTTGCGCATCATTGAAGAAGAAGAAAAAGAATTATTTCGTATGGGAAAAGATCGATTTTAACGGTTAACTCGAGTTAGGCCATACTCCACCACGGGGGCCAAGTCCGGGTTGGTGGAGGATTGTAAGACAGTGGCGGCCCTTACTGTCAGAATTTATCAAGGCGCCCAAAGGCCTCTGACATGGCTTAACGTCTGCCATTATATGACAGCCGGCACCAACGGCTTAGCGTGCCAAGCACGGAAGCGCTCGGAAAAATACCACTAGCGGTAGTCACGGGACGCTCACCCATCCTGTACCTGACCGCGCCTGTTGTTGCTTAACCAAGTGATTGATTCTAATCACTCGGTTCGCCTAGGCCACGAGCGCTTCGAGCACGAGCAAGTATAGTGTACAGTTTATTTATCTTTACCCGTAAAGTATGGATTTTTAGTCGAAAAGTGACATATTCTAGTAAATTAAGTAATCTGGGAGATTATTTTAGATAACACGTTGCCAATTTTATGAACAAAGATCGCGAACTTGCAAGAAAATGTCTAGTTTTGGCATTAAATATCAATTTTTCAGGTTAGAATCTTGTTTACTTAATTGGACAAGTAAGGATAAATAGACTGTATATATAACAAATTCTCTGGCTGGATGACCCAGAATACAAATGCAAATTCCAAGAAATACCACAATATGTTTACCAACACCTCAAACAGAAAAATACCTAGAATTAGATTACATGGCAAGGTCCACATATTTACTCAAAACTTAATATAAAGATTACATTAAAATTGTTGGGGAATGTCATCGGATCAAACATCACCGGTACAATAAACCAGCGATTCTTAAAGTTGGGACCCAAGTGTTCCGTGGCAAAGTCATATGGTGCTTCGTTGGTGGAGCGGTTACAATAACAGAAGTCGTAGGTTCGATTCCCACAGGTGGCCGCCGTGATTCTATTCACATTACATTAAAAACTATTTTTAATATTTCAGATGAATTTAAATATAATTATTTCTTATTTAATGACATTGATATTAGTAACAAGCTAACCCAGCGAACTTCGTACCGCCTAACAGTCGATCCTTTAATATTTTTTATTTCTCTCTCCGTAAGAACCATCCTCGTACTTCAAGGAATATTCTAAAAAAAGAATTAGCGAAATCAGTTCGGCTGCTCTCGAGATTTTCGCTTACCAACACATTTAGCGATTAATTTTTATATTATAGAAGATAACCTTATAATTGACTTTTCAACGTTTGATTTGATTAGCTATTAGGGATGTTAGAATTTTGTGAATCAATCTGTGGCTTGTGTTGTGACTTAATTATTTGTGTGAATTTGTTTGGATGTCGGTCTGAAATAAAAACATTCCATTCATTTCAATTCGCATTTCTTAATGATTCGCGATATTCATACATAGTTATATATTAAACGTGTCAAATCGTCAAGTCATTTAAATTCGTTTGTACAAAAACTTCTCAGCCTGGGTGTGTTTCCATGTTTGAGATGTCTTTGCCTGGTTGCCATAGCACAGGGTATCCTAGTACCTTTACGCTTAGCGTGCACGTTTAGACTCTCTCTTAACGTCGAGTGAGAGACTGTAAGACTATTGTATTTTATTAAGGTTAACACGAGCACTAGACATAATAAAACTATATTATTTTTAATGCACTAACCCGTGCTAAGGACAATTTTAAGAAAACCTAACTGCAAAGTAGGTACTGCAAGTGATGCAAATTACTTCAGCCAGATGTCGCTGCCTGTATGTAATACAGAGAATATTTTAAAGAGGTTCGAAATTTCACTGATGCTGGTGAGTCGCCCATTAGCTCAGTTGGAAAGAGCGCTGGCACGGATAGCCAGAGGTCGCGGGTTCGATTAAAACTGTTTTTATACGGATTTTACTCGTTTATTTTACATTTACACTATTTTTATTTTTAATGCACTAACCCGTGCTAAGGAACAAATTTAAAAACCTGAAGTGAAATTTTTAGCCTCTAAATAGGTTTTTAAATATTTTACATTTTTTCAATTTTGTGACGTTTCGGCAATTTTCAGGTGAAGGTGGTCTTGGAAGACTATTGTTTTGATTTTTTTATATAGCATATAAACGTCCCACTGCATGGCACAGGCCTTCTCTCAGATAGATAGTGTACGGGCTTAATTAACACGCGTGCCCACCGCGGATTGGGAATTTCAAGCGCTGAGGTAATTGGTCACCCCAGACACTCACGTTACCTCAGGACGTTTTTCAAAGTTAGGAAGTGGTATTGCTACTACAGTTTCACATATGTACATAAATTTGAAAACAAAGTCATTGGTACATGCCCGCACTGGGAATCGAACCTGGGGCTCTCGCTTCCGAGTCCATTGTTCTACCCACTGTGCTACCGCCACTCCAAATAAATAACATAGTGAATATAAAAGATATAAGGGTACAAGGGAAGAACATGCTATGTCCGACCGACATTGAACTGAGATAATGCCAATAATAAGAAGCGCTCGTGGCCTAGGCGAACCGAGTGATTGGAATCAATCACTTGGTTAAGATACAACAGGCGCGGTCAGGTACGGGATGGGTGAGCGTCCCGTGACTACCGCTAGTGGCATTTTTCCGAGCGCTTCCGTGCTTCGCAAGGCACGTTAAGCCGTTGGTGCCGGCTGTCATATAATGGCAGTCGTTAAGCCATGTCAGAGGCCTTATGGGCGGCTTGATAACTTCTGAAAGTGAGGCCCGCCACTGTCTCACAATCCTCCACCAACCCGGACTTGGCCCCCGTGGTGGAGTATGGCCTAACCTTCCTGCGATGCAGGAAGAGACCCGTGCCCCAGCAGTGGGGACATATAAGGGTTGATAACGAATGCCAATAATAGATTTCAAACCTCTATAAGATATACACTACTCATGTGATTTATTACACAAATGTCTTGTTTTTTAATAGATAATATTAGTGTTCAGTGACAAAGGTAGAAATAACCATGGAAAAAACATTTTTTTTCCGTGTCGACTAGGACCTTGCATGTTTTTGCATTGTAGTAGTATTTTTACGAAGCGGTGGTAGCTCAGTGGGTAGAACCATAGACTGGCAAGCGAGAGCCCCAGGTTCGATCCCGAGTGCGGGCATGTACCAATGACTTTGTTTAATTTCAAAGTTACGTACATTTGCGAATTTGCAGTCGCAATACCACACGCTAACGGTGAAGGAAAACATCGTGAGGAAACCCGCGGCTTGGTTGGCTCCGCACGTATTGACTAGTCTTTCCTGTGGGCTAGGCCGACTAAGCTGTCAGGGTGGTATAGGTGCCGGGCAAGCCTACACCATCTATAAAAACCATGTCCCAGGTAGGCTACTGCGTCGGAGTGGTCCCTTCACCCATCTAGTGTGAGTGAAGATACCACTGGACGCTGTATAAATCATCTCATTAAGTAGATGCAAAAAGGCCAATATTATTAGTATTTTTACAAGGCGATTACCTACTCAGAGACTCTGCATGTTTTTCTCAAGAGCGTTTTTGCGTTTCGTTCTAACACTTTTACGCTACAAAATTGCGTTATCAGTTTATAATCATAATCATTTATTTATTGCATGTCATGGTAATAATGCAGGTGGTAATAATATTAATAAGTAATTCTAGTTCTTCATGACACCCTGTAAGGGCACTACAACTTTGCTTAAACTATATATTTACAGATATGTATAAACTTATTTACAATTTCATTATTAATTTCCATCACATTACATTATTCAATCGTATTATTTCATTAAATTATTTCATTCATTTAACTTATTATTAAAATACTCATTTATTGTATAATAGCTGTTATTTATTAAATATTGCGTAATCTTAGCTTTAAAAATATGTAATTTCTTTATATCTTTTATATTTTCTGGCAGTTTATTATAGATTTAAAAACCTATTTAGAGGCTAAAAATTTCACCCATGCCGGGATTCGAACCCGCAACCTCTGGCTATCCGTACCAGACAGCCAGCAGCGTAGTAGTAAATTTTTAGCCTCTAAATAGGTTTTTAAATTTGTTCCTTAGCACGGGTTAGTGCATTAAAAATAAAAAATAGTGTAGTTTATTATAGATTTTAGCCGCCATTGTAAGAGGGCCAGAGTTTACTAGTTCTAATTTAGATGTGACCGTAGCTAGCCGAGCCTGAGGTCTTAAACCTGTTGGGCGCGTGTGGTGCGGAAACAAGCTTGGGTTACTCCTTACAAACATGCAAAAAAGTAAAAATGCGACATTGCATGTTCTTCTCCTGTGCCCTTCTTGTTAAGTGTTCCGCTCGCCTTAAAAATTTGACAACCGCTTAACTAGAATTCCGATTTCGTGTTGTTAAACAATAATTACTTCATGGTCAAGGTAAACACCGCGAGGAAACCCGCGCGACAGCTGATGGGAGGACGTTCGCCTTAAGTAATTACTACAAGAAGAACATGACGAATTATCAATAGAAGCTTTCAAGGGGTCAATAATAATTTTGTATTTGTACGCATCTAGGGGTCATCAATACTTTTGTATTTATGCGTATTTAGGGGTCAAGAATACTTTTGTATTTGCACGTATTTAGGGAGTCAAAAATACTTTTGTATTTGTACGCATTTGGGGGTCAAGTAAACTTTTGTATTCCTACGCATTTTTGGATAAAGAATACTTTTGTATTTGCACGCGTTTAGTCAACAATACTTTTGTATTTAAAAGCATTTAGAGTTGAACAGTTTAGGGTTCAAAAATACTTTTGTACTAAAAACGCGTTTAGGGGTCAAGAATAATTTTGTATGTAGCCATTTTTTTTAGCTATTTCTGTACAATATCCAAAACAAATATTTTATAGTAATTCTCTAGTTATCTATACACATCTATATTCTCTATGTTATTAATTCACAATCACTCCAAACTAACTTTGAAGCTGGTTCCACATTCCAAGTGACACTTTCTCAACTCAGCGTAACATTTAAATTGAAACCCTGTATAAACCATCTGCGTAGCCGAAAGCCAGCCATTTTCCTCATGTTTATCACCGGCAATACATCAAGTGCACACTCATATGCGTCAGACTGTACAAGTTTGGCTTTCTCGCGATATCTCTTGGCCATGTAAGGCTCGAGAGATGGGGTGCCATTTGACCACTGAGACTGGCGATCTGTGATAACATACTCAAGTAATTATGAAATGAAAAGCTTTTATTCAAAGTAGCGCAGAAACTGCGGCTTAATGAACGTTACTAGTCAAACTAGGTGTCCATTTCAAAATCTAGATCATTTTGGAGAACAAATAGACAAGACAACTCCGAACTTAAGGTTTAAGGTTTAAGATATTTATTTCTCAAAAAGAATACATAACTTCACTTACTTGAGAAACAATTTGTTAAGTAGGTAACAATAGAATATCGACAGACAGTTATTAGAATTAAAACAATAATAAGTCTTTTCAACAACTGACTTTCAAAACTTAGTATTTTCAAAGTCCTTAGTTAACAGAGTTAACATAACTTTTACAAAACTCATGCATGCATTTTATATGCTTTAGAGACATGACTATTTATCTGTTTATTTAGAGATAAACTCCATCCAGTGAATAAATCCAAAAACGTCTAGAAAATTTGTGGATTAAGAAAAATAAAACATATTTACAAGTCTGTGATGCCGCTGTTTCTGGTTCCCACGACTCAGGGTAGGTATCATAGTGTGGGGCCAGAAGCAATATATGTGCCTTTAAGTAAATGTTACGTTACGTTACGTTATGCTATATCATATTTTAAATTTTCGCGACTTGTACACATATTTAGAATATTTTCGGGGCTCAGTGTAGTGTGTCGCAACCCTAATAATAGTGCTTTGTGATGGCTGATTGAGGGTAGTCTGAAACCGCATAAGCCGAAGATGCGAACGGGTGCCAGCGATCAGTCTTCTCGTGACCACGATGACTGTAACGTCGTCGAAACGTCGAGGTAAAATAGCAATAAATTACTACGCGATTAAGCCCCGAAAATATTCTAACTACGTTATGCTATGTTATTGACTCGGAAAGCATTCTCGTGAAATGAATAAGACGTTTCTACGACTTTCCGAAATTCTCCATCGCCCGGTACCGCCTGAACCAGTTGACTTTTTTCGCCAAGTCCCCACTGACAGCGCGCAGCCGCGCATTGCAAATAATCGATCGCGTTAAATATACGAGGTTACGGCAATATATTCGCGCGGGCCATCGCCGGGATGGCATTAAAAAAATCTCCTTAATGAAGTATTGTTCGCATTCAACAACTCACAACGCAGAATGTAAAAACGCAGAAGTCTTGCTCGGTATGAAACTTTCCTTTAATTAAACTAAACTATTCGCTCGTAGCCCCGGCTGCCTGAGTGATCTTAAACGATCACGAAGGTTAACCAGGGCGCGTTCAGTGCTTGGGTCACCGTCTATGACTTACGCTAGTGGCATTTTTCCGAGCGTTTCTGAGCTTCACAAGGCACGTTAAGCAGTCGGTGCCGGCTGCCGTCGATAGATGGCCGTCGTTAAGCCGAGTCAGAGGCCTTAGGGCGGCTTGCAAACTTCTGACTGTAAGACCAGCCACTAGTCTTGCAAACCTCCACTAATCCGGACTTGGCCCTGTGGTGGAGCATGGCCTATACCTTCCTCAGGGAAGAGACCCGTGCCCCTCGGTGGGGACATAATGGGTCGATGAATAAATGAATGGGGGATGTAGACACCACAAGACAACAAAGACTTTAATCACGTTCCGCCAAAAACTACCGTTTATTAGTGGAAATCCATTAAAGTTCTAATCTATTGATCATACATTCTAAAATTAGTTGTCACAGTTGTTACGATTTCTCATGTTCACTTTTAGATAAAAAAATTATTATAAAACAAGTTATGATATATATTTTTATATCACTTTCTATTTCTGTATATTATTATTTGTATGCACTCGTATTTATTTAATATAATATAAGCCTTTTAGGAGCGGTGGTAGCTCAGTGGGTAGAACCATAGACTGGCAAGCGAGAGCCCCACGTTCGATCTCGAGTGCGGGCATGTACCAATGACTTTGTTTAATTTCAAAGTTACGTACATTTGCGAATTTGCAGTCGCAATACCACACGCTAACGGTGAAGGAAAACATCGTGAGGAAACCCGCGGCTTGGTTGGCTCCGCACGTATTGACTAGTCTTTCCTGTGGGCTAGGCCGACTAAGCTGTCAGGATGGTATAGGTGCTGGGCAAGCCTACACCATCTATAAAAACCATGACCCAGGCACTACAGCGTCGGAGTGGTCCCTTCACCCATCTAGTGTGAGTGAAGATACCACTGGACGCTGTATAAATCATCTCATTAAGTAGATGCAAAAAGGCCAATATTATTATAAGCCTTTATTTCTTGACTTTTGCTTACTATAAAACTAGTTTTAAACAGTTCATATTGTCACTAGCACTGAAACTCGTCAAGTTGTCTCTCGGCATAGGCCTCCTCCATGTTTTTCCACATCGCCTTTTCCAATGCTGCTCTTCGGAAGTTTGGTGGCAAATCATCCTCCCCTCGTTTGTGTGGTCTTCCTCTCCTCCTTATCCCATCTCTTGGGTAATATTCCGTGATTTTTTTGGTCCATTTCTCTGTTTTATCTCTCAGTATGTGACTCGTATTTATTTAGGGTAAGTATAATTATTTTCTTAACTTAAGCATGTTTGTACATCTGCTTCCTTCTCCAGTCCATCCAAAGGTTGTCTGGAAGAGATCACTTTTGGTGATAAGGCCGCCGTCTGTACTCTTAGGTTAAGAAATATCGGTGTAATTTCCTTTTTTATGTACAATAAAGTGTTCTCTATCTATCTATGATATTTTTCCATTGCAGGCGCTAGTAAGCTCCCAGACGCGTGTGAACGGGCTTCTTCTGGGCAAACTCGGTCCATCCAGGCTTTATCTTCACCCTCGGGTTAGATAGAGGTCAAGAGTAAGCTTTTTGTGCTATTGAACGTATCAGTCCGTTGTAAATTAGCCCTCATTTTGTATTCTTTGTTCACTAAAAATATTATATATTAAACGGGTCAAATCGTGATTATTTATTAGGTTAGACGTACTTACCGTATTTCCCGACGTTTCGGCAGCGTTACAGTTGCCGAGGTCTCGGGTAGACTGAAGTGGCGAGTACAGACAATCCACTATTTGACTCTTTTTGCAAGTAAGTCTTAAATAGTAAATATCTCTTCCATTAGACCAAAAAATTTTAGTATATTTTTGAGGACCTAAAAGCAACAAAAAAATTGACATTATATTAACATATTTTATTTTTATTCAATGCAATTAATTGTACTTTGACGAAATCAGTGGATGAATTCTTAGAATAATTAGTGCTAAGTTTATTTTGACATGCCTGCAATATTAGTGTAAAGTGTGATGTGATGTGATACCTAATTCAATAAAACTTCCTTGATTTAAAAAAAATAATAACGTTTAACCTAATAAATAATCGCGATTTGACCCGTTTAATATATAACTATATATGAGTATCGCGAATAATTAACGAATAGACGACCTCTGTGGCGTAGCGGTGGCGCGTCTGCCTACCATGCAAGAGGTCCCGGGTTCGAATCCCGGCTGGAAACAAAAAAAAAAAGTCCAGGTCTTGGATGTTTTCATGTTTGTGATGTCGTTGTTTCTGGTTCCCACGACACAGGGTATCCTAGTGTGGGGCCAGAAGCAATGTATGTGCCTGTATGTAAATGTTATGTTATGTTAAATACTAATAAAAATATTCTTATTCGAAGCCTATTACTTATACAAAAAAAAAATCGAGTGCGCCTTCTATACTTTCATGTTACGCTGTCCATTGCTACTAAAGCATATTCTTAAGGATGTCGCGCAAACGCAATACATCTCCGTGGTTATGAAATCGGTAAGTCAAAGAAAATGACAGCCTTGTGCTTCTTGCTGTATGTTGCTTCGGTGCAAGGAGGTTGCGGGTTCTATTCCCGCTGGGATCAGCCATTCATTCATTTATGAATACATAATCTCGAGTTCTGGTTATGGTGATAATATTTTTTGAAAGCCTCTATCATTTTAAGTCTCAATTACTTCGGTATCAACCCTTTTATGTCCCCACTGATGCTGGGGCGATTTTAATAAAATTTGGTCAGGCTCACAAGTGCAAGTGCACTTCCACTTGTGAGCCTGAGGATAACCAATACTTGTGAGTCAAAACACCTCGTGTTAGAGGCGAAACGCGTCGCGCGTTTTCTCACACAAGTATTGGTGTCGGTTGTGGTGTGTTCGTGTCTTGCTTCTGCTTGAAAAAGTGGGAGGGAGGGCGGTGCATTATATTTCTTTTTTAAGTTTCTTTCTTTAATTTAAGTTTCAAGTTATTTATTTATTATTATATATCACTATTGTAATTTATTTTGTTTCTTTTATTGTTAATTAATTTTAATTAAAAAAAATAAGGATGTAATGTCTGAAATAAATATATTGAATTGTAATGAATTAACTAACCGCATGGTGCTTGTGGGATTTTTGGCAGAAATTCGCAAAAGTAATTTTCACATTTTAATGTTAATATGGATTTCCGCAAAGTAACGCCTTATTCCATACAATATCTTAATATAGATACATAATTTTTATTCATTTATTCATTTATTCATTTGCAAGCATACACGGTACATTTTATATAAGTAAATTACAATAGTTAAGAGCATGCGTGATGCGCCAGTATCTGGCATGCAACATTGTTTGCAGTTAATATTGCACTTGTTTTACCTATTGGTATTTAAGAGTCAATATCAAATTATTAACTTATTAAATTAAATTAAATTACAATTGTATAATTATTATAGAAATTAAATTATCAAATTCTTAAATTATTATGTTACATTTTTTTTAATTGATTCAAACATATCGTTAAACTAAAAAAAAAAAAAAATTATTAATATTAATAAATTAATAAAAATAGACAGAATAGAAAATTATGTACATCACAACAAAATATAAAAATAGTATCAATAGTGGGTACATTAAATTCAGATTATAATTTTAATTTTAAAAAATCTTCAATTTTATAATTGGAATTCTCACATAAACTTATAAACAATTTCTTTTTGAATATCCCAAATTGCAGTTTAGATATAGATTCTGGTAGGGCATTATACAGTTTGATTGACATGTAGTGGCAATTTTTCGCAAATGATGTTGTTTTATGAGGTAATCCGGCCAAACGATTTGGGTATCTAGCAGAAAATGCGCAATCTTTTACTTGGAAGTCCCCAATATTTTTCTTTACGTATAGGCACACTTCAAATATTTATAATATTTTTATTATTTATTTCTACATCTACTTCCTTCTCCAATATATTGATCCAGTCCATCCAAAGGTTGTCTGGAAGAGATCACTTTTAGTGATAAGGCCGCCGTCTGTACTCCTTGGTCAAGAAATATCTGTGTAAATTCGTTTTTTTATGTACAATGAAGTGTTCTCTATCTCTATCTATCTATCTAAATTTTTGAGTATAAATTTGAGCATTTCTAAGTACTGCATTTAATGTAGTGTTAATGCACTTGTGCACAAAAATCGATTTTGTGCAGCCTCTAGCCTGCACCAATTAGCAATTTCAGAGCATGAGAAGTGAAAACCAAATTATAAGCGGCTTCGTAAGGCTGGAGTGTTACGATGTTTTTGCCTGAATATCTACGTTTGATTATGCATGTAAACAAATAAACAGACGCACAAACAAACTCACGGTGCGGTCACAGTAAAGGTCATAGCACCCTTGATCCGGTGACACGGCGTGTTAGGCGCAGATCTATGAATGTACAGAGCTACACAAGAAATAAATCTCGCGGATGTACCTGCGCAGATGACCAAATATTGGTTGTGCGACAAGTTGATCGACTAATCAGATACAATCATTTTATGGCAGGCCGCGCGCCTTTGTTGCTATTGGTTGATTCAACGTCATCGATGCGCATCGATGCGTTTGAGTGTTAGTTTGGCAATATTAGAGTGACCGAAATAGGTAGCGCTACTGCGGCAATCAATTCTGCGCCTTAACCGTTCCGATTAAAGATCATGTTGAATGTACTTATAGCTTCGGGTACGATCGTGCAATTTATGAGGTTATAAGCTACTAGAAATACTAATTCTGCGCAGACAAAGTCGCGGGCACCAGCTAGTACAGTCTGTTAGCTTTTAGAATATACCTCGGGCTCTAGAGTAGGCTTCGGTTTTCGCTGAAAGCACACGAGTGCAATACTACTTCCTGCTCTGTATGAAACTTTTCTTCACTATTTTGATCCGATTTCGAAATTAAGTGTCATCCAGATATTTCTATTACACGAATATATCCGATTCTATCCTATAGTAGCCGCAGTTTGGCACGCTGACTGTAAAACCGAAGGTTTCGGAATCGATCCCCGGCCAGGTCAAACTAGGAAACGAACTTTTCTAGTTTGTCTCGGGTCTTGGATGTTATCTATGTATTTATTGTATTAAATTTATCGTCGAGTTAGCACCTATAACACAAGTCATTAAGTTGTACTTAGTATAGTATAGCCTACATCATCTATAAAACCATGTCACAGGCACTACAGCGTCGGAGTTGTCCCTTCACCCATCTATTGTGAGTGAAGATACCACTGGACGCTGTATAAATGATCTTATTAAGTAGATGCAAAAGAGGCCAATATATATATAGTATACTTAGGGCTAACGAGATCTGTGTAATACATCCATGAATATTTATATATATTGTAAAAGCTACCAGACTGTAATCATTATAAAACATAAAACTTATCCATTGTATTGGCTTTAATTCGAGACATAATTGTCATCTAAATAATCCTTTAGTTATATTAGCCCTCTTGGCACAAAGTGTACTTAACACATTTTTGAACCGCGATTTCGGCAAGGTTAATATTATCTTGGAATGAATTTGCCACGGGCCTCAGATGGTGCAGTTTCGCTGCTGTGTCTGGGAGTTGCTCTTTGAGGAAAACTCTTAAGCAAATTTTTATATAGCCTCAAAAAACCTATTTTGAGGCTATATATTCCACTCATGGCGGGATTCGAACCCGCGACCTCTGGCTATCTGTGCCAGCGCTCTCCCAACCTAGCTAATGGGCGACTCACCGGCATCAGTGAAATTTCGAACCTCTTTACAATACTCTCTGTATTACGTATGGTAACGCCAACTACGTACGCGTCTTTTCGTTTCAACCAGTAAAGCCATCTATTGGCAATCGCTTATAATTATAAATTATTTCAATACTTTCTCGCAGTTTCCATCTCCCATCCCTTTCCCTCGTGCACATTTACATATAGCCAAAAGCAAGAGGCAAGAGAGCCGAACAGAGTGTCACCTTCTTCCTCGCACTCACGAATGTCAACGAAATTAAACGAAGCCGCCAAATACGTTACTCTTTTTCGCCGCTCCGCACCGCTACAGGACGTTAGTTCGTGTATTTATTTTTCCTTCAATTGTGGTGATACCCAAAGCTAAATCTACCGCACGTGAACCTCAAAGGAAACTGCTGCAGGGGGCCCCCTTGTGATCAAGTGCCAATTTGGATTACATCGACTGGACCGCTAAACCGCAGGACCTTCGCTGCCTGCTTCAGGCCATCACCGCTGAGAACTTGAGGTATGTGCACGAGTCCTTCTCTTTCCCTTCTGCTCCGTTTTCATTTGCGAGACACGTTAATATTTATCTAATTCCCGCGATACAGTCCATTAAAATTTAAATCTGCTAGCTTTGGCGTCACCAACGTACTACATCGCCCATCGAGTCGGCCACTAGCTCAGTCAATCCCGGCGTGGGTGGAAGTTTTAGCCTCTAAGTAGGTTTTTAAAAATTGTCCTTAGCACGGGTTAGTGCATTAAAAAGAACATATACTCTTAAGCACGCAAGCCAGCCTTTCTAATGCGTTCCTAGCTCTACATCTCCAAAGTGCAACCTTCACCTTTCGGTGTAAGATAATAAATTCGTAATACCTACACAACGGGCAGACGAACGTTGAATATTCATATTCGATGTGGCACAGCGGCGTATAAGCCTAAAAGTAACGTGGAGGCTGCCTCACGAATGGCCCTTAAGCTTATGCACAGGCTTTAGGCGCGTTGGGACGCCGACTAGGGCCACCAATGGAATAAAAACAATAATATAATGTAATTCATCATGCTGTATGCACATGTGTTGGTGTTATGGATTGAATTGAGTGTTTTTGTCATTTCATATTTGTAATTTATGTCCTTTATACTGTTTTATGTATCTAATAGATAAATTAAAAAAAAAATATTTATTTAATGATTAAAAATTTGTTTATTATTTTAAGATTTATTAATATATTTTTTTACTTATTTAATAAATAAAAATTTATTTGTTTCCTCAATCTTTTTTCCTTCATCCTCTCCACATGTCTAAACCAACGCAACATTCCTTTCTCGATTCGAGTCACTACATCCTCTTTCAGTCCACGACGTTCTCTGATCAGACTATTGCGTATCCTGTCATTCAAAGTAACACTACACATACTTCTCAAGGACCTAATTTCTACTGCGTTAATTCTACTTTCTTTCTTCTTTTGCCACACCCAAGTCTTAATTCTTCTTCTTCAGGCTTTATAAGTCCACGGCCCACCCATAATGAGCGCAAGGTTGTGCCATCATTGGGGGGTAATGCCCATAATCCCCACGCTGGGCATGCGGGTTGGGGATCGCAGTTTGGTGGAATTGTACTGCAGGGAGCGCTGCTGCCCACCCCCCGGTTTGTGTCCCTTAGTCGCCTTTTACGACACCCGCGGGAAGAATTTGGGTTGGTGCTCATTCTTAAGCGAAAGGACCCAATCTACGGAAATTTGTAGAATTAATACAAAATCCAAAATTGAATCAAAATACAGGTCAAAAGCAAGGTTAGTAAAATATGGAGTCCCACAAGGAAGCGTCTTAGCGCCGCTCCTTTTCATTATCTACATTAACGATCTCCCCAAAAATATATCTAGTCCAATGACATTATTTGCTGACGACAGTACTGTAATTGTAGAATGTAACGAATTTGACAATAATGAAAATAAAATAAATGACATTCTTATAGATATAATTAATTGGATGAATAATAATAATCTTATAGTAAATTTAGAAAAGACATATCTAATGGATTTTTATCAACGTACTTCTAAACTTAATGATATGAACATTCAACATAATGGGACAACTATCGCAAAAGCGGAGTCGACTAAGTATTTGGGACTTATCATAGATAACAAACTGTCTTGGAAGCCACAAGTAAAAGCAATGACCGAAAAACTCAGTACATTTGCATTTTTGCTACATAAACTTTCCAAAATTCTAAGCTCAGAAAATTGCCTCACAGCCTACCATGGTTTTGTAGCGTCCACTCTCCGCTACGGTATAATTTTTTGGGGCAACTCTACAAATAGGGATGTAATCTTTAAAGCCCAGAAACGGTGCGTCAGGGCGATGTGTGGACTTAAAGGAATGGATAGCTGCAAACCTTATTTTATAAAACATAAACTGCTGACACTTCCCTCTCTATATATTTTTGAGATGGCTGTCTTTGTTAGAATGAATCCACAGTATTTTGTTAAGGCCTCCACAGTTCGTTCTAGAGACATACGTATGCAACACAGACATAGACTTTGTTTACAAAAATGCAGCACTGCTCTCATGAGAAAGAGTGTTTTCTGTATGGCTCCCTTGATTTTTAACAAAATCCCTAATAGCATTAAAGATCTAGAGCTAAGACAATTTAAAAATAAATTATGTATATTATTAATAGAAAAATGTTATTATAGTATTAACGACTTTCTGTGCGATAAAACAATCTTACACTAAACTTCGTATTTTTAGTTTGCAAACAGTTTGAATTTGTTTTATTTGTCTTTGTGCATCTCATGGATTTGTAAATACAAAATTACTGCATGCCTGCATGAATATTCATACGCCCAATGGGTAGAACATAGAATGATCATTAAGAAATATATTTAAGACCTGTATTGAACACTTTTTACCTATGTTCATGAATAAACAATTCTGATTCTGATTCTGATTCTGCTTTTCTCTAGGCCGACATTATACAGACTGTCAAGTCTTAATTAACAGAGTTTAACTTAATTAACTTTTTAGACACGAAATGCTAAAAAGAAATAATGCCGAATGTAATACTGACCGTTCTACGAGCATAAACTCCTATTTGTTTTGAGTACTTTCGTAACTACTTAGTTAGACCTGAGATTTCCGCACTTAGCCTCATAGTTGGGCCATTGTACGTAGCAAGCGCTGAGGTACGCTAACACCTCAGACACTAGGGTTTCCTTACGATGTTTTCCTTCACCGTCAGCGAGTAGTATTGTAACTATAATTTCACAAATGTACATAACTTAGAAAACAAAGTCATTGGTACATGCCGGGGTTTTACACCGCTCCGCTACCACCGCCTGTAACTACTTTACGTCTGTTTACGAAAGGCACGCAGGTTAAAAACAACATAATAAACTTAACTCGATTATCCCAGCGACCTCACACCGACATCCTTATAGGCGCGAGTCACCAATGATAATACACTGATTCCGCGTTATTGGTCGATCAAAAACTCATCCAAATAGGCCGATTAATTAACATAATCACGAAACTAGCTACGCGCGCGACTTCATTGGCGCTGAATTGGGATCCTACTTTAATATTATAAGCGCGAAAGTTTGTAAGTAATCCGGACTTGGCCCCCGTGGGTGGAGTATGGCCTAACCTTCCCGCGATGCAGGAAGAAGCCCCTGCCCCAGCAGTGGGGACATACAAGGGTTGATATCGATACTAACTGACCCCGTAAAGGTGGTCTCGCGCTATAAATTAACTTACGACCCATTCTCAGACCTGCCAAATATACACAAAACGGTTCATAAAAATCGGCATAAAAATCATAAATGCCGTTTCCAAGAAGTTCGATAACAATCACTGTGACACGATATTTTTATTTTATTTATTATATTAAGGTAAATAGTCCCATAATGACTTCGCCTATCCACCATAATCATATGACAATCCATTTGCCAAGCATCAACAAAGTCAATTCAAATCGAGAACTTTCTAACCCAAGGAGCAGCGTTGATGTCTTTCGTACTGAAACAAACTTCTAACACCAGTTTGAGCTGCGTTTATGTCTTTTGTATTGAACCGAAGTTATGGAAATGTTGTTTCTGTTTACTAAATTATTATTATTATAAAACCAAATCGACCACATAGGGGATGTATTAGCATAGGGAAAGATAAAAAGTACCCGGAACCGGCGTGCGTGCATGCAACGACTTATGAACGTGGATGAAGCGAAGGTGATCTGTCAGGATCGTGGCAAGTGGCAGTCCCTGGTCTCTACCTACCCCTCTGGGATACAGGCGTGAGGTTATGTATGTAATATAAAGGTGTAACTTAGTTTTGTTTGTCAACTGCCGGCAGATGCTGGATGCAGCAAGCTGGAGACAGGGCGCTATGGCGCTCATTAGGGGAGGGCTATGTCCAGCAGTGGACTACATAAAATAGCCTGAAGAAGAAGAAGAAGTTTGTCATCTATCATCACTATTTATTTTTTCAAATATTTTCTCTTTTATTATACTATTTTTATTTTTAATGCACTAACCCGTGCTAAGGACAAATTTAAAAACCTATTTAGAGGCTAAAAATTTCACCCATGCCGGGATTCGAACCCGCAACCTCTAGCTATCCGTGCCAGATACACGTACAGATATCCGTGGGCACGGATAGCCAGAGGTTGCGGGTTCGAATCCCGGCATGGGTGAAATTTTTAGCCTCTAAATAGGTTTTTAAATTTTCTCTTTTATGTTTTTTTGGTGTTTGCTGCTCTTCACCCGACATCGCCAGAAGCAGTGTCATATTTTTAGAGTGTATTTATGTACAAGTATGTCAGATATATATAAAGATCTTCCACACAACACGATCACCTGTCCCGGGCCCAAACTAGGATACCCAAGGAATATCCAAAAAAAAGAATTGGCGAAATCGGTTCAGCTTCTCTCGAGATTTGCACTTACCAACACAGTTAATTTTTCAAGCAATTAATTTTTATATTATAGAAGATACTTCAAGGAATATCAAAAAAAAAGAATTGGCGAAATCGGTTCAGCTGCTCTCGAGATTTGCGCTTACCAACACATTCGGCGATTAATTTTTATATCATAGAAGATATCGTATGATGTGATGTCCGTAACATTCTTTTGTGAACGTAATAAATAAAACGACCTACAGGCATTCGTTTTCCTAGAACAATATCGACTCCTAAATACGTTGTGTCGACTGGCGCCTACTGTGGGGCTGAGCGGCCTTGCGGCGAGACGCATCTCTATATAAAGCCGGGGTCACAGCGAGCGGGGACAGTCCTGACGCGCCATCGGGAGAGTGTGAACGCGACCCAAGGATCTTTAAAATGGTTGGTTGCACTTTTGTGATTTCACGCGTCGTTTCATAACGTGACGGAGACTGGTGCAGTGGTTTTTTTTTAAATATTTTATTTCTAGTTGCTTAATGCAGGTAAATATTTAGTTCAGCATCAAAGTTAGCCTTTTCAAATTTGGTCCGTAGAACAGAATTTACATTATAATTGTAGTTATATTCTTTTTAATGCACTAACCCGTGCTAAGGACAATTTTAAAAACCTATTTAGAGACTAAAAGTTCCACCCATGCCGGAATTCGAACCCGTGACCTCTGCCAGATGTCGCTGCCTGTACGTAATACAGAGAGTATTGTAAAGAGGTTCGAAATTTCACTGGTACCGGTGAGTCGCCAATTAGCTCAGTTGGATAGAGCGCTGGCTATCCAGCCAGAGGTCGCGGGTTCGAATCCCGGCATGGGTGGAATTTTTAGCCTCTAATTAGGCTTTTTAAAATTATATAGTAATTATACTATTTTATTTTTAATGCACTAACCCGTGCTAAGGACAAATTTATTAACCTATTTAGAGGCTAAAAATTTCACCCATGCCGGGATTCGAACCCACAACCTCTGGCTGTCCGTGCCAGCGCTCTTCCAATTGAGCTCAATTTTAAGAGCGCTGGCACGGATAGCCAGAGGTTGCGGGTTCGAATCCCGGCATGGGTCGAATTTTTAGCCTCTAATAAGGTTTTTATATTGTAATTCCAGAAATTTAGTTAAACCGCGTTTCTAGCAACCTTATTATATAGTTATATACTAAACGAGTCTATAGTCGCAATTGTTTAATAGAAACGTAATTACCTAATAAATAATCGCGATTTGACCCGTTTAAAATATAACTATGTATGAGTATCGCGAATCATTAACAAATACTTCTTCAGGCTATATTAGTCCACTGCTGGACATAGCCCTCCCCTAATGAGCGCCATAGCGCAAGGTTGTGCCATCATTGGGGGGTAGTGCCCATAATCCCCACGCTGGGCATGCGGGTTGGGGATCGCAGTTTGGTGGAATTGTAATGCAAGGGGCGCTGCCGCCCACCCCCCCGGTTTGTGTCCCTTAGTCGCCATTTACGACACCCGCGGGAAGAATTTGGGTTGGTGCTATTCTCTAGGTCGACACCACACAGCAAGAAATACAACCTTAAGAAATACAACCTTATTATAACGTCAGAGATCCGAATCGTATGCAATGCCCCATAAAGAATGTATTAACCTTTGCCAACTAAAATCTTGGAAAGGAACGTTTCATTGGACGACTCCGCGCGATATTTTCCGTGCCATCAATCATAATTGCAACACGGCTCATCTAAGGACGCCCCGCGGACTTAAAAGATCACCCCAGGCTTCCGAGAAATGGATAGAGTTCTCTAGAACGTAAAGCCTACTTTACAATAACTGGGATGTGCTATCAAGCATGGTAGCTGTGAATTAATGACAGCCACAAATTGATATGTTTGTACATACACTCGGGGGTAATGTATAAAGTTTACTGGCGAAATCTTTGCCGTCTCAGCAATGAAGATGCTGAATGAACTTAACAAAGTAAAAGCGGGTAGTGGCCGGTTTTTGAATTGAGAATTTCACAGGGGTACGCAGAGACCAGGGACTGCCACTTGCCACGATCCTGACAGATCACCTTCACTTCATCAACGTTCATTAGCCGTTGCATGCACGCACGCCGGTTCCGGGTACTTTGACCCAGCGAACTTCGTACCGCCTAAAAGTCGATTTTTAATTTTTTTTATTTTTCTCTGTCCGTAAGAACCATCCTCGTACTTCAAGTAATTAGCGAAATCGGTTCAGCTGCTCTCGAGATTTGCGCTTACCAACACATTCAGCGATTCATTTTTATATTATGGATTTATCTTTTTAAAAACCTATTAAGAGGGAGAAGGAAGGTAGGGAGTCATCAAATATCTTTTTTAGAATTTATATGTACCTAGCATATAAGAATACTTTAATTTGTAAAACCAAGAGCATCCGCCAACAAACTGTTATGCAGTTTGGCAGAAACAAACTTCTGTAATAAAAACTGTCGTTTAATTTTGCATTTTTTACAATTTTCCGACATTTCGGCACTCTTTCAAGTACCGTGAGATCGGAAGACTGAGATGACAGCTGAGATGGCGTCTTTTTGAAATCATTAACTGTTACCTTCCTACCCTCGGCAAAGATGACAAAAGAAATCCTGAAGTTACGTTCCAAAAAGGAAACCAATGGGCATTGTCACATCCTATTTTTTATTCTATAAATCTAAAATATAGACTAATATAAGAAAATAATTTGAATATTTTCTTAATTTTCGATGTAATTACTTTTTTATTAATTATTTAAAGTTTTGTAAGTATGACGTCACCACTGGCATTATGAACTACGTTCATTGAACTTATTCATGATAAAAAAAAAGTTTTATCAAGAATACCATTGGATTTATTTGATAATACCCCGGAATGCGGGTGAAAGGGCCCCCTTGAACAGAATAGTTAAGTCTTACAATACCTACTTAAATAATTTAGATATATTTTCTTTATCACTCCCCACATTCCGTGCTCTGGCCATGGAATGTTTTGAAATGGAACTGTAGTTTTTCGCAAATGTTCATCAGTATTTTTTTGTTGTTATCCCCAAAAGTGTTATTGTTTTTCCTTTCGTGTTTAGAATTCCGGCTATAACGCAAAGCATGCACGGTTTAAAGCAATGTTCAAAAGGCACAAGAATACAATATTAAATTCCCTGTTTTGTTTTTTCAAAATATTTAAACTGTGGTTAACGGTGCTGGTGGTACAATTATTTAATACCTTAAATAATTAAGCATTATGTTAAAGTGTTATTGTACTACTGTTTGTTTTCCTTAATAAATAAAAATAAAAATAAATAAATAAAATGACATGACAACTCGGATATGACATACCATACCTAATACTGGAGGAAAATAGATACCTGATTTGACAACACGGATTGACCTAAACATACTGGATTATAAAGTTAAAGAATTAATACGTTAGACAAGGCTATGAGCCTCGAAAATATAATAAAAACTGAAGAAAATACGGAAAGACAAAGCTTTTAGCCTCAACCAATGTGAAGAGAAGAAAAGAAACTAAAATAAGACCAGGCGGTATGGGCTTAAGCTCTTAGCCTTTTCCATAAAGGAATAAAAGTTACAAAAAATAAAATAAAAAAAAAGTTGACGTTTGACAAATGTTTTTGTTGACGAATTTTTTTTTTTAATATTTGTAGGCAATGGAACTACCGCTTTAAAGCCAATGATGATGTCATTGAAAGAAAAATGAAGTGAACATTATTTTGATAATCCGTTTTTATTTTACCTATTTAAACGCCTAATAGTAATCAGTATCCCTATTCCTCGAAATGGTTTTCACTTTACGACAATCGATGCCTCCCTGATCAATGCCCATTATTTTATACAAACTTCTGTATTTTTTCGTATTTTTGTTTGAATAAACGTCTTCAATAGAAAAGTTAATTTCAGTGACGGCGTTTCACTCTGCCCGTAGTCCAACTTTGTAACAAAATCCTCCCCCCCCCAGCAACTACTCTTGCTGACCGCATGCGTGGCGTTGGCCGCCGCAGACGTCTCTCACGTACTCCCGAAGTCGCCGCAGTCGGCCGAGGCCAACGCGCCGATCCTGAGACAGGAGCTCGACGTGGGAGTGGACGGAGGATACCAGTGGTCCTACGAGACGGGGAATGGCATCTCAGCACAGGAGCAGGGCCAGTTGAAGAACCTTGGCTCGGTAAGTGCAACCTAGGGCGTGGGACATAGCAAGGGCGCGGGACGCGTGAGGAAGAGACGCATCGTACTTTCGACGACCTGTGTGGCGTAGCGGTAGCGCGTCTGCCTACCATGCAAGAGGTCCCGGGTCCGAATCCCTGCTGGGCATAAAATAAAGCCCAGGTCTTGGATGTTTACATGTTTGTGATGTTGTTTCTGGTTCCCACGACACAGGGTATCCTAGTGTGGGGCCAGCAGCAATGTATGTGCCTGTATGTAATTGTTAATGTTATGTGGAATTAGCTGTGCCCCGCGGTGTTGTTATCTATTAAACGGGTGTTGTTATCTATTAATATCTATTAGACCCGTTTTATTATATGATATCGCGATTATTTATTGGGTAAAACGTAATTAACCTTATAAAATTTAATTTAATATATATATAACCTTATTTCCCCACGTTTCGGTAGCGTTACAGTTGCCGTGGTCTCGGGTTGACTGAAGTGGCGAGTACAGTCAATTTCACTCCACCAATCCGGACTTGGTCCCCGTGGTGGAATATGGCCTAACCTTCTTCAGGGTAGAGACCCGTGCCCCTCGGTGGGGACATAGTCGGTTGATAATGACAAGACCCTGTTAAAGTTTCTAGATGACAGCTAAACACTAACAACCATTGCTCCGTCAACAGGAGAACGAGGCTCAAGTGGCGCAAGGACAGGCGCAATGGACGTCGCCCGAGGGCGAAGTCGTCAACCTGCAGTACGTGGCTGACGAGAATGGATAC
The DNA here is from genome assembly GCA_934045075.1 of Yponomeuta sedellus. NCBI lineage: Eukaryota > Metazoa > Arthropoda > Insecta > Lepidoptera > Yponomeutidae > Yponomeuta > Yponomeuta sedellus. Next base: position 72,981 of record CAKOGX010000004.1, read on the forward strand.
CAGCCTCAGGTTAGTCTATAATATGGAACTTGCAACACTTGCACTACGTACAATGCCCCCAACTATGAGACTAACACCCGTATTCCAAGACGTTCCTCAAAGTCTCCTCGACTCAACGGAGGTGGAGTCGAGGAGAGTTGGAAACATTTCCTTGAGTTAGTATTACCAGTCAGTATTTGGAGTGTACTCGAGTGAGTACAATCAATATAATCTGTCACTCGAGTGAAAATTTGTTTTTTTATGTTGGCAATGGCGATGTCATTGCTAAGTTTTGAAAGGCAGAAGCTTTTCTTTCTCGAGGAGGCTTTAAGGTAGGTCCCGAGGTACCTTAGCTTTGACAATTGAATCCTCGACCCGAGTGAGAAACTAGCTAGATTGGAGGGAATTAAATACGTTTAAAAATACTGTTTTCCTCGGTTGAGCAAGAGTGGAGTGGAGGAAAACTTCGAGGAACGTCTTAGGATACGGGCGTAAGTCCTGGTTTCTTAATCTTCTTAAAGTGCCTCTCCATCACTGGAGTTTGGCAGTCAGCTCTTTACAGCGGTCTCTGTTCAGTGCAATTGTGAGCTCCTCCTCCTTTAACATAACCTACTTGATTATATATATTTTTTTCTAATGCACTAACCCGTGATAAGGACAATTTAAAAACCTATTTAGAGGCTAAAAAATCCACCCATGCCGGGATTCCAACCCGCGACCTCTGGCTATCCGTGCCAGCGCTCTACCAATTGAGCCAATGGGCGACTCACCGGCATCAGTGAAATTTCGAACCTCTTTACACTACTCTCTGTATTACGTACAGGCAGCGACATCTGGTTTAAGCAAATTGATTATATTCCAACTGAGCTGAAATATAATCATGTGGGTACAGCGATATACGATATCATTCCGATGTAAAGCCTAACTGCAAAGTAGCAACAGTTTTCCAGTTTATCCAGTGAGATAGTGGTATTTCACCAACGCCTTAAAACAAGCCAAGGACTTTGCTTTTCTCACTTCCACGGGCAGATCATTCCATAAATGGACTGCCTGAACCATAAAAGAGGAGCCTTAAAATTTTGTACTGTGGATAGGAGCTCAGTTGGAAAGAGCTCTGGCACGGATAGCCAGAGGTCGCGGGTTCGAATCCCGGCATGGGTGGAATTTTTAGCCTCTAAATTGGTTTTTAAATAACCTACTTGACTGTAATTTCCAAATTACGACTTGATACTTGAGTCTAACTCGAGTATGTCACAAAGTTATAACGTTTGACGAAATGACGCAACAAACTCGAAATTGAGTTTGCTCAGACACCATAGCGTAACAATTTGCCTGTCAGTCTGTACACAGTTGCGCAATAGCATAGAATTTGGAAAATTGGTCTTTGATGATGCACAACCATGACAACCTTCTCCTGCCCGGCCTTCTCTTTCCCATCAAAATAGTCTGCAGTAATTGGTGTCTGCATCGCACAACATGGAATAAGTAAGCTACTTTCCGCTGCTTGATGGTGCGGACAAGATCCACCTTCGTGTCCATCCGTCTAAGGACCTCGACTTTGGTGACTTTCAGACACACTTCACAATGGGTTGATGAAGAAACCTACCTACCTATGGGAGAAATAAATAAACTACACGAAATTAAATTAAATGAAAAGGTTTTATTCAAAGTAGGGCTTAGTAAACGTTACAATTCAAACTGGGTGTCCATTTCAAAATCTAGATCATTTTGGAGAAAAAATGGACAAAACTTCAAACTCGGTCTTTTCAAAATCCTTAATTAACAGACTTTATTTAAAAACCTATTTAGAGGCTAAAAATTTCACCCATGCCGGGATTCGAACCCGCAACCTCTGGCTATCCGTACCAGCGCTCTACCAATTGACCAAGCGCTGGTACGGATAGCCAGAGGTTGCGGGTTCGAATCCCGGCATGGGTGAAATTTTTAGCCTCTAAATAGGTTTTTAAATTTGTTCCTTAGCACGGGTTAGTGCATTAAAAATAAAAATAATGTAACAGACTTTACATAATTATTATAAAACATAAAACTCGTGCATTGTTCTAGCTTTAATTCCAGACATCATTGTTATCTAAATAATCCTTGATATTATAGTAGCCCTTTTGGCAAAGTGTACTTTAGTAAAGTACACGTCCGCCATTGCAAAAAAATAAAAAGTTCAGTGTAAATCTTTTTGAAAATCTAAACTATTGAAGGCAGGAATACTTTTCTGTTAGTAGTGAATTAGTAAAGAAAAGAAAGTAACACGCACGACCTTGAACCAAACAATCACAATCACACCTGAGTTGAACATTAAACTTTGACCTCGCCTTGCGGTCCTGCGAGAGCTAGATGGCGCCTTTCGCGCGTAAATTAGTGGCATTTTTCCCCTAGTAAGCAGGTACCATTCATAATACAATTTGACATTAGTGGTTACTAATTAGTGGTTTTATTCGATTATCAGGATTAGTGATAACTAATATTGAAGTCGAATACGAACGTTAGTAAGTGGAAGATTAGTCGACTTATAATTTAATTCATAATCGCGCATCGCTATACTTCACACATATTTTGAACCGCGTTTTGGTAATTTCATCAGTCGTCAGTTTCAGTCATTCATCGGCTCACATTACAAACATCATCATCAACCCATTATGTCCCCACCGAGGGGCACGGGTCTCTTCCCTGAGGAAGGTATAGGCCGTACTCCACCACGGGGGCCAAGTCCGGATTGGTGGAGATTACACACTGACGACCTCTGTGGCGTAGCGGTAGCGCGTTTGCCTACCATGCGAGAGGTCCCGGGTCCGAATCCCGGCTGGGGACAAATAAAAAGCCCATGTCTTGGATGTTTACATGTTTGTGATGTCGCTGTTTCTGGTTCCCACGACACGGGGTATCCTAGTGTGGCGCCAGAAGCAATGCGTGTGCTTGTATGTAAATGTTATGTTGTTATGTTACAAACTACACAGCAAAGGCCCATTTACATCGCTTCTCACTCCGCAGGGCTCCCACCTGCCCACTCCGCCGCCGATCCCAGCGGCCATCCTCCGGGCCCTGGAGTTCATTAAGAACAATCCGCCGCCACCGCAAGAGAGGAACTAGACCACGAGCCAAATGCCACAGGGACGGCTGTACTCAATACGCCGTCCAGAAGAGTGATAGTAACACGACAGTGAAATGAAACGTATTTCAGACGGAGATCCAGAAACATATGACAAATAACTAGCTGACCCAGCGAACTTCGTACCGCCTAACAGTCGATTCTTTTTTTTTTGTTTCTCCCCGTAAGAACCATCCTCGTACTTCAAGGAGTATTGTAAAAAAAGAATTCTTCTTTTTCTTCAGGCTACATTAGTCCACTGCTGGACACAGCCCTCCCCTAATGAGCGCCATAGCGCAAGTTTGTGCCATCATTGGGGAGTAATGCCCATAATCCCCACGCTGGGCATGCGGGTTAGCGATTGCAGTTCATTGGAATTGTACTGCAGGGGGCGCTGCTGCCCACCCCCCAGTTTGTGTCCCTTAGTCACCTTTTACGACACCCGCGGGAAGAATTGGGTTGGTGCTATTCTCTAGGCCGACACCACACAGGACAAAAAAAGAATTAGAGGAAAAAAGAATTAGTAAAATCTATCTAAAAATATAACACAAAAATTAATCGCTGAATGTTTTGGTAAGCGCAAATCTCGGGAGCAGCTGAACCGATTTCGCTGATTCTTTTTTTAGAATATTCCTTGAAGTAAGAGGATGGTTCTTACGGAAAGAAAATTAAAAAAACTTAAAGAATCGACTGTTAGGCGGTACGAAGTTCGCTGGGTCAGCTAGTTATTTACAAATATAGGTTAATATTTCGGTAATAAACATAAGTTTAACGAAGGTTAAAGCTATTTCTCCAAAATTATTGTAATTCTGTAGGAGAACAGCTCGCAGTGTCATGGCGTCGCATCTGACGTCACGCCCAGGTAAACAAACATCGTAATCACTAGTCGACGCGTCTACTAGTCACTAGTGGACGGCCTCTGTGGCGCAGCGGTAGCGCATCTGCCTACCGTGCAAGAGGTTCCGGGTTCGAACCCCGGCTGGGGACAAAAAAAACTCCAGGTCTTGGATGTTTACATGTTTGTGATGTCATTGTTTCTGGTTTCCGCGACACAGGGTAGTGTCTTAGGTCCTAGTGTGGGGCCAGAAGCAATGTATGTGCCTGTATGTAAATGTTAAATCACTAGCAGTCGCAACAAAGCACGGGTAAAGTTTACCAATGTTAACCTAAGCGTGACGTCACGCGGTGTGATGGGTGTTTCAGTCAAAATGGCTGAAGACAGTATTATATAACCTTTTATTTTACTGAAAACTAGCAATGCCCCGTCGCATTGTTACCCGCGGTTTATAGATTTTCCCATGGGAATGAGATATTTTCCCGCAGTAAAACGTAGCCTATGTATTAATCCAGGATGTCAGCCAACTGCATACCAAATTTCATTAAAATCGATCAACCAGTTTAGAAGTAACAAACATACACACTCACAAACTTTCGCCTTTATGTTATAATTATGGAAACAAAAAAAAAAAGTCCAGGTCTTGGATGTTTACATGTTTGTGATGTCATTGTTTCTGGTTCCCACGACACAGGGTATCCTAGTGTGGGGCCAGAAGCAATGTATGTGCTTGTATGTAAATGTTATGTTATTAGTGTGAAAGTGTGACGTGATGTGGTGTGATTCAGTGAATAATGTCAATAATCACAATTAATAAATGAAATGCTTTGTCAAATAACTAAATGTCAAAATATTGTCAAGTAAATAACTCCAGTTTACCCTCTGGAATTCAGAAAACCGTCTTCCTCGTATATGTTTTTGTAAGTGGCAATTTTGTAACCCCCTTATAATAGTCCGCTAGCTTAAAACAGCTGCTAAAGAGTGTTCTCTTTCATTCTGACTTAGGTCAATAGAAGAGGACAGAGTGAGAATAAGCATTGCTTAAAGTTAACAGACTATTATGAATAAGGGGGCTAGTGTGTAACTTTAGAAGATATCATATATTTTAACTCGATCTAGTTATCTCTGATGAGATATGGCCAGCCCACTGCCACTTCAGCTCGCTAATTCTGTGAGCTAAGTCGATCACTTTGGTTCTCTGTCGGATGCATTCGTTACGAATCTTATCCTTCAGAGAAACTCCGAGCATAGCTCTCTTCACAGCTCGCTGAGCGACTTTGAACTGGTGGACCGGCCCTATCGTGAGACGTTTCTACTTAAAGTCGTTACACGTTAATTTAAAGGCCGTGTACAGTCTGTTAGCTTTTAAAATACACCTCGGGCTCCAGAGTAGGCTTCGGTTTCCGCCGAAAGCACACGAGTGTAATACTACTTCTTGCTCTGTATAAAACTCTTCTTCACTATTTTGAAAAGTTATCTAAATTAAGTGTCATATTAGTTCTGATATTTCTATTACACGAATATATCCGATTCTATCCGATAGTAGCCGAGGTACATTCTAAAAGCTAACAGACTGTAAGCCGCCACGGCCCCACTCGTTTATTGTCTACCATTACCATTCTACGAGCCATATTTAATTCTCCAGTGCCATCTAGTGTCCTAAAAATGTAAACTATTTCGCGTACAAACTACGCTCTCTTTAAGGGTAACTTTTTGTACGTATTTCTGTATTTTAAGCTCGCCAGAGTGAAAGGTAAATAAATAACATAATGAACGATATGGATTGTATTTTTCTTCAGTATTCCATTCCTTTTAAGGTTAATTATATGTATTGTAACCACACCAATTCGGACTTGGCTCCCGTACTGGCAGGTCCGGATCTTGAATTTGTGGGGCCCTGGGCTGAAACTACTTAGGGGCCTATCTAAGTACTCAATTAATAGCCATGTCAAAAAACTGTTCCTATAATGATATATTATTGTTATGTATTCCTTATTGCTTAAAAAACATAAATATTCATTAAATCTACTCGAGTATTAGTAATACAAAAGACGACCTTATTTTTGTGGTAGCAATCTCTTCCAGGCAACTTTTGGGTGAGAGAAAAATGGAAATAGTGATAGAATATAAAAAAAAATCAGCATGAAAACATCCTCCCTTAAATCAATTCATAAAAGTATGCAATTTATCATCAATGTTTTCTTAAGACATTATCACGTAAAAATATCGTCCGTAAACCGACTTAGAAGACAACCATTTTTTAAATTCAAATTATCCCCTGCTGTTTTTAGCGGGATCTGGGGGCCCCTTATCACCTCGGGGCCCTGGGCCCTGGACTCTCTTTTCAAGTAAGTCTTAAACGGTAAATAACTGTTCCATTAGACCAAAAAATATTTTAGTATATTTTTTGAGGACCTAAAAGCAATGTAGAAAAGTATTTTAAAACTTTATTTTCCTAAACAGCCACAAACGCGGTCAGCCATTTTTGTCTATGGTTTGAAGTCCAAAAAATTGTAAACAAAGTTTGACATTAAATTTTCTGTAAGTGATCTCTGAGCATAGTGAAATAACAACAACGCAACCATGATTTAATCGAATTTATATCCAAAATATACCAATTATCATTATTGCATTGTTCGAGAATGAAAAAACACGTCAATAAAGACCCCCGGGAAGTTGTGGATCCAGTGAAATTACCATTCGAAAAACTTGGCTCAAACTTGCCAAAAGAGACCCCCGACTCTTTATCAATTGAAAGTCGGGTGTATTTATTATTATTATTATTTATTTACTTCAGATGAAACATCCATAAATAGTTAGTATTTGACTTAGACTAAGTATGTTAGTGAAATTAGAGGAACAATTCCGAAACTATTTTACATGCACCTTTATATGATGCTTCCAAAAGGGGCTATCAGCCTTATTGCTAAGTGCTTTAAGGATGCTATTTGGACTGCCGCAAGCTCTGCTCAGCATGGAAGCCACCCGTTTCCGTATGATGGCGACAAAGCCGTCAACACGGGCTTCGGCAAACATTCCCGAAGCACTACAGAGTCGCGGCAGTCCCAACATCATCCTAAATACATTATTGTATTGTACCCGAAGGGCATTGAAGGCCCGCTGCGTATAGCTAAACCACAAACCGCAGGTGTAAAGCGACTGGCAGTAAGCCTTAAAAAGGGCTATCTTAACCCAACTCGTACATCTGGCAAATCTGCGGGACAGCATATTACAGCGGACCGCCAACGCCCTCCTCTCACGGTCAATATCCAAGTCATCTACCAGCCGCTCAGTGACCACGTGACCCAGGTACTTAAACTTCGACACTCTAGTGAGCGACGACCCACACAGTCTAAGTGCCGGCACCTCAGTTGGAACTTTAGCGCCAGACACGAAGACCATGTACTCGCTCTTTTTAGTGTTGTACCTAAGTCCATGAGCATTCGCATAAGATTCACAGACAGATAACATTTTACGCATAGCATTAATCGAGGGACTCAGTAGGACCATATCATCCGCGTAACTTATATTGTTGATAATTTGCCTGTCAACAGAGCATCCGACATTGGTACTAACAAGTTCCTCGATCAGTCCATTGATATATAGGTTGAAAAGTTTAGGAGAGCTTAGTCCACCCTGTCGAACTCCACACTTCAGCCTATATACTTGTGAATACGAGTCCGCCCATCTAACTGTGTTTGTCTGATTTTGATACCAATATTTAAACAGTGAGATCAGTTGAGATGGAAAAGCTGATTCATTAGACAATTTTCGCCACAAGATATCATAATTAACAGTATCAAATGCTTTTGATAAATCCAAAAAGCATGCATAAATGTTCGTTTTTCTGTCAGTATAGTACTTGACAGTCTGCTTGAGACAAAAAATGGCACTCTCAGTAGACAAGCCGGCTCTGAAACCAAACTGAGCGTCATGGAGCGATAGGTGCTTGTCCAACCGACGCTCAAGCAGACTATCAAGCACCTTGGCGATTGTGGTAGCAAGCGAAATAGGCCTATAATTGCTAGCGTCTGATATATCACCAGTTTTGTTTTTTATTACCGGTACAACAATTGTTTTCATCAGACTGTCAGGAAGATGGGAGTGTACAATGCACAAGTTTAGAAACATACTCAGCACTCTAGCCAAATGAAAGCCTGCATATTGAAGGTGTTCAATACTAAGACAGTCATGTCCCGGTGATTTCCCCCTTTTCATATGCTTAATGATCCAGCGAATTTCTGAGGCTGAAAAACGAACCTGAGTACCACTATCGTGGAGACCACCACGCTCGTGAGACACAGGGCTCGTTACAGGCTGAAACTGAGGGTCAACCACAAACTGTTCTCTGAACATATTCGCAACGTCACCACCATCCGTCACCCCATTGACACTCACAGGAAGGCTCGACTTAGGATTAATATTTTTTGTCATTTTCCAGAAATTACCAAAATCTTTGGTCCTGTGTGTATTTGCAATTATGTCCATTTTTATTTGATCCGCGTTATTTTGGCACCACCGCAACTTATTTTTAAACAGTTTCCTTGACTCAGCCATCCTCACATAGATAGGGCCCTCTTTAGGCCTTCCGTTAAATATCCATTCTTTAAACCAAAGTCTGGCCTCCCCGTGAAATCTACTCACATGCTTGTTCCATCCCGTAATATACGGCTTTTTCTTATTTCTATTTCTTACAGTACTGGATGCAATGGCAGCGTCACTCAGTATTTTTACAATATCGCAATACATAATATCTAAAAGCAATGCATGATTAGAATTATCACAATTCTCCGTATCACAACAATAGCCAAAATCACAAGGAAAATCAAACTCTTTTAACTTATCATTACAATAATTCGTATAAATTTCTATTTGTTCAGGTTGCCTAATCCCCCATGTAATTTTATTAATAGGCTTACATTCCGCAGGTTCTTTAGAGGGAAGTAAATCCATTTCACAAATTATTTCCAATGGAAAATGGTCTGACCAGAATATGTCATACTTAATTGCAATATTAACAATTGTTTTCCAAGCCGCTTCAGTAACAACGCAATGATCCAGCCAACTCTTGCTACCTGCGTGCGCCTCACTAATATAAGAATGTGAGTCAGAGTCAATACCTAGCTTTTGTATGTCTGCGCATTGCCAGTTAAGTTCGGAACAAAATAGTGACAGTTCAGTAAAGAAGAGCTCACCAGGGTTTGCATTAAAGTCCCCCATTATGTAAACAGATTCAGTATAATTTTGCTCAATCAGTGAGTTAATCTCACCGAGACACTCCACAAACTCTACTAGGTTTTCTTGAGAGTTCGTAGGCATATAAACGGACACTATTAAGACTGATGAGTTTGACGTATTTGCTTTGATTGCCACTATGCGCACACTCCTACACCCGATGACCGTCACAGATTGAAATGCTCCCTTTCTCCACAAAAGTGCCACTCCACCGTACGGCCTTCCTCTCAGGATAGTAGTATTATCTATCGCTGACACACCCGCGTAGTCAAAGTCACTGTGTATGCTACCTAATAAGGGGATGTCACACGGCAAGAGCCAGGTCTCTTGAAGAGCAACTACATCTGCTGAGTCACATAGTGATCTTACGCCATCTATAGACCTTTTAATGGATTTGCAGTTAAAGCTGATTAGCTTACATGTCTTGTTTATCTTTTTGGTATCCATCATAACGGCGTGGGATTTTCTTTCACAAGGTCGATATTCTCATCGTTTCTATTCCTTGTCTGTACTATTGAGGCCCGATTCGTGACTGCATACTCCTTCGGTTTGAATGTATAAAATCTTCTGAAGAATACATTTTCTGGCCAGAAGGAGTCCTCGTTAAAAAGTGACATTTTACTTCTTGGCACGAACATTTTAAAAGAGTTATATTCCTTTTCGAACTTCGTCGGAACCTTTTCGGGCTGAACAGTCACGCGCAACTTAGCGTATACATAATCAGCAATATCCTTTGAGAGTGTCTGTTTGTTTACATTATAGACAAAGATAGGTATTTTAACATCAGCTGCCCGAAAATTACAGTCCGACGCTACAGCCGCCTTGCCTTTATGGCCTATAAACCTCTCTTCAGTCTTTTTGCGCCTTTTATTTTGCACAAGAGTCCACTCATCCTGAGAAAGTCCAATGCATTCGCTCGTATTTGTGACTTTACTAGATTGTTTGAGTGCGCGCTGAGAAGACGACTCGCCAATGCACTTAATGCCATCGCAAAACTGGTCTAAGGCCTCAGTTTGAACGGCGGGGGTTTCGTTCACCGAAAACGAGGTGCGCGCGAGGGCCTCCGCGCGCCCCACCGAGCGCCCAGTCACAGCTGCGTAGTCGCCATCAGTGCATTGATAATTTTGCGAGTTTTTGTTGCTAGGTAACACAAACGATGACTGCATCGTGTCAGCTGTTTTATCAAGGAAAGGCGGCAAACCTATAGGTCCACTATCACAGTTAAGACTCGCGATATCATTTAAGTAGCCACCTCTCTTGGTGTTCACATTGGGATTGGCGTGATCATGAATTAACGAGGCTGTCTTCATAAAAACCACGTCATTTTTTAGAGCCGCTAGGTCATCAGCGGTAACATAGCTTTCCTTTATTTTTCGCATGTCATTTTGCAAAACCAGGATGTCTTTTAATAGCCGTGTCACGTCAACGTGATCAAACGTAATCGGGGGTAGTTTTTGAAGATTTTTGGCGACAAATATTGGTACCTGTTCGGGATCTGTTCCTTTCAAAACATCGATGATATCGTTCAAATCTCTCACAGCCTTACCATCACGTTTACGCAATATATTGCGTTTGGCAGTTGGAATAGACTGAAACAACAAGTTTTTTGCCGCTTCGATTTCCACCGTAGAAAATGACGAGGAGCATATTTGCAGGAGGGCTACTTCATCCATCACATCCGCTTTATTTTGAATAAAGCAAAGTAACTCATTAATCACAATATTGCACGATGTGCACTTAACAATATTCGAGGTCATCGCCCCCGCTCGGACCGGTGTCCGGCCACACGAGTTCGCGCAAAAATATTAGACCCGTGTCCGTATGCGACGGTAGTTCGTCCGAGACTGACAGATTTATGTGAAGATCACTTTGATGTAAGTCCTATAATAATCAATGTCCACTGGCTCTGGCTGAAGGATGTTTGTTTACATACTTGTTTGTTTACATACTCCACAGATTTATGTGAAGATCACTTTGATGTAAGTCCTATAATAATCAATGTCCACTGGCTCTGGCTGAAGGATGTTTGTTTACATACTTTAGATGGTTTCAAGATGGCGGTAAGCGTTTTCGCCGTTACGAATTAAACGAGGAAAAATTTTTTTTACTTTGCAAATTTTGAAGCCATCCTGCATACTTAGCAAAATCACTATATTTCGTTTTCTTACGTTAAATGCTCCAGGAAATATTTATTTATCGCATCAAATTTGATAAGTATCAAATAGCGGATTGGCAACCGGTAACGTCAAAAACTGTACCACAGATTACACCTTCGAGTAAATTTAGTTTGGGCTGTGGCTTAGTTGAGTTCGAGTCGAGATATTGACTGTGAATACAAAATTATTGAGTCTCCGTTGAGATTGCCCAACCGATGCTCAGCTTAGTTCACGTTAAGTGTAGCTCAACGCTGTGTTTCTGAATATCAGCCTTACTGTCTATCTCTTACCTTGATCGCGCAGGACGGTGACCGCTTCCAGAACTCTCTTAGTGTAGATACAGGGCTCGTAGTTATCCATCTCCTGAGTCACCACCGAGCACACTCTGCGGGGGAGAGAGAGAGGTTAGGACCACGTAGAAGAGAAACCCGCATGCCCAGCGTGGGGATTATGGGCTTTACCACCCAATGATGGCACTAGTCTCCTTCGTCAGGCTATGTTAGTCCACTGCTGGACATAGCCCTCCCCTAATGAGTGCAAGGTTGCGTCATCATTGGGGGGTAGTGCCCATAATCCCCACGCTGGGCATGCGGGTTGGGGATCGCAGTTTGATGTTATAATCAATGATTGATTAAAAGGCTCGTAGTTATCCATCTCCTGAGTGACCACCGAGCACACTCTGCGGGGGAGAGAGAGAGGTCTCTAACACGTGGTCCTAACCACGTGTTAGATAAAAGAGAAAAGAAAGAGCTGCCCTTGGGACGATTTGTAATGAAGATAAATTAATGAATAAGTAGGACAAACCAATAAGACAAATATTAAATAGAATTATTTTTAATTTAAACCATATTCTAACCTAAGGTACAAGGTAAGGTACAAGACCAACAATTTGAAACCAAATCCACATAACACACACACACACACACACACATACACACACACACATAATAAAAATATTATAGAACTGTATGTTTTTAGAAATCAAATGGGTGAGTGAATGAATGAATGAATTAAATGATGAATAATTTTATGAATTAATTAATCAATCAATAAGTTAATGAATGAATGAATCAACCAAAGCAGACAATCAATCAACGATTGATTAAAAGGCTCGTAGTTGACCATCTCTTGCGTCACTACTGAGCTGGGGCAGAGTATGTATAACTCTGCGGGGGTTATACAGTGCCCACATTAAACGAAACAGATTTACATAAGTACTTATATCACTGCGAATGTGTGGGTGCGGGTAAATGTGTGTGTGTGGGTGTGTGAGCATGAGTGTGATTTGTGTGTGCAGATGTGTACGTGTATATATGCGTGGGTGTGTGTGTGTGTGTGTGTTTATACAGGTTTGCGTATAGATAAGATGTTTATTAGTATTCTTGTTGTAGGTACATGAGATCACTTAAAATATTGTGCGTGGTTGTGTATATGAAATTGAAAAATGGTTGAAAAAATAGAAAAACAACTTAAAATAGACTAAGTCAATTACATACTTAGTTAGTTACATACTATTTTTATTTTAATGCACTAACCCGTGCTAAGGAACAAATTTAAAAACCTATTTAGAGGCTAAAAATTTCACCCATGCCGGGATTCGAACCCGCAACCTCTGGCTATCAGTGCCAGCGCTCTACAAATTGAGCTGCCTGTACGTAAAAACAGAGAATAGTGTAAAGAGGTTCGAAATTTCACTGATGCCGTGAGTCGCTCAATTGGGAGAGCGCTGGCACGGATAGCCAGAGGTTGCGGGTTCGAATCCCGGCATGGGTGAAATTTTTAGCCTCTAAATAGGTTGTAGACTTTTAGTCCGGATTTACTTACGGGTGTTGTTATATCGGAAAAGTCCGACCAGGTTTCGCTCCGATTCGCAGAGCTTAATCATGGTGAGCAGAGACGGAGCTCGCGTCGTCGGTTGCTTGTCTCACACTCACTTGTCAGTGTGAGACAAGCAACCGACGACGCGAGCTCCGTCTCTGCTCACCATGATTAAGCTCTGCGAATCGGAGCGAAACCTGGTCGGACTTTTCCGATATAACAACACCCGTAAGTAAATCCGGACTTAAAGTCTACAATGTGTTGTGCTTACGAAAGTTTTAGTTCTAAATAGGTTTTTAAATAGTTAGTTACATGTTCGTGTGTGGGTTCAAGTTTGCGTATATGTGTATTTGTGTATATTTTAAAAACCTATTTAGAGGCTAAACATTCCTCCCGCGCCGAGACTCGAACCCGCGACCTCTGACTATCCGTGGCAGCGCTCTTTCCAACTGAGCTAATGGGCGACTCCCCGGCATCAGTGAAATTTCGAACTTTCGTGTTCGATTCCCGGCGTGGGTGAAATTTTTAGCCCCTAAATAGGTTTTTAAAATTGTCCTTAGCACGGGTTAGTGTATTATAAATAATATAATTTGTGTATATGTTCGTGTTTTCATGTTCATGTTTGTGTATATGCGCATGTGTGTGTGTGCGTGTGTGTGCGTGTGTGTGCGTATGTGTGTGTATGTGTGTGTATATCACATGTGATCACTGCGCTCACCTGTGCGCCCTGCCACGTATAGCGCCGGCTGTGCGCTCGAGCGAGTCTGGATCTCCTTCCTGCAGAGCCACCACGCATTTGTTCACGTCCTCCAGAATGTGGTTCTCTGTTGGCGGGAGAGACCGCGATCAGACACGGTCGTGTACGGACCAGACGTTGCGAAAAGGGGAGGTTTGCAAATGAGATTTCGACATTGCTCAAGACCAAAGAAGGTTTTACTTTGGTAAATCATAATTAAAACTGTTTTTACACGGATTTATGCTCGTTTATTTTTAATTAGTTAATTTTCCGACGTTTCGGCACTTTTTCAGGGGCCGTGGTCCCGGATGACTGAGGTGGTAGGCGTCTTTTAGAAAGCAATAACGGTTAGTTTACTACCCTCGGCAAAAATTACAAAAGTTAACTATGAAGTTACGTTCCAAAATAGGCAAACCAATTAATTTTATACACTTAAAGTCAACAATATCGATTATTAGTAATTGAAGTTAAAATTAAATTTATAAACTAATTATTTTACATTGGTAAATCAATTAACAAATTCATATTTCTTAAAAACCTACTTTTTTTACGTATCCTCTATGTATGTGTCTTGAAAGGCCTTCCCCAATTCAGTCCAGAGTTTCCTGTCCTGGACCACCTCAGACCACTCCGGCAGATAGATATAAAAACCTATTTAGAGGCTAAAAATTACACCCATGCCGGGATTCGAACCCGCGACCTCTGGCTATCCGCGCCAGCGCTCTTTCCAACTGAGCTAATGGGCGACTCACCGGCATCAGTGATATTTCGAATCTCTTTACAATATTCTCTGTATTACGTTTGATGTCGGTGCCTGTACGTAATACAGAGAATAGTGTAAAGAGGTTCGAAATTTCCCTGATGCCGGTGAGTCGCACATTAGCTCAGTTAGAAAGAGCACGGATAGCCCGAGGTCACGGGTTCGAATCCCGGCATGGGTAAAATTTTTAGCCTCTAAATAGGTTTTTAGGATTTACTATGGTAAAACAATTAACAAATTCCTATTTGCACCAACTACCCATCTCACTGTTCCTTCATCAACTCTCCATTTTAGGTTGTCTGGAAGAAATTCCTCTAAGCAATAAGGCCGCTAACTGTACTGTATCTTTGTTATTAATTTATGTTTGTTTTTTCCTGGTGTACAATAAAGAATATTCTTGTCTTATCTTAATGCTCTGGCAATTAAAGTTATTAAGTAATCAAGGAATCGTATCATACGTATAGGTGGAAAACTGAAGTATTAGGTTTAAGATGACTTGAGAAAAGATGTTCAGAGTGGAGTTTTTTTTCCCGCTGCCTTTTTTTCCACTACACTACGGCCCGAAGGCGGCGGCTTGCATCTTACATTGTGCATTGACATTCAGCAAACAGAATGTAAATTCGAAATGTATATTTTAATTGATTATCCAATTACATTCTAAAGCCATAAACCAATTCGAGTTTTCTTTCCTCTCCGCTCCTCTCCTATCCTCCCCCTGGATCACGTTTTCCTAATTCCCCGTAAGACTCACCACTATCTAGTTACGTACAAGCTCTGCAAGCCCGTTCGGGTTTTCTTTCCTCTTCGCTCCTCTCTTATCCTCTCCTTTATTTACCTCTCCATAATTTCCCATAAGACTCATCGCTATCTGGTTACATACTAGCGCAGCAAGTCTATTCGGGTTTTCATTCCTCTCAGCTTCACTCCTGTTCAACCTTTTTTCACGTCTCGTTAATTCCCTGTAAGACTCACCGCTATCTAGATACATACTAGCGACGCAAGCCCATTCGGGGTTACCATCTTCATCAATCCTGTCCTATCCTCCCCTTTATTCACGTCTCCTTAATTCCCCGTAATATCTAGTTACATACTAGCGCTGCAAGCCCATTCGGGGTCTCTTTCGTCTCCGCTCCTCTTCACTCCTCACATCTCCTTCATTCCCCGTAAGTCTCACCGCTATCTAGTTACATACTAGCGCCGCAAGCCCATTCGGGGTTTCTTTCCTCTCCGCTCCACTCCTCACATCTCCTTCATTCCCCGTAAGTCTCACCGCCATCTAGTTACATACTAGCGCTGCAAGCCCATTCGGGTTAGCTTTCCTCTCCGCTCCTCCCCTATCCTAACCTTTATTCACGTCTCCTTATTTCCCTGTAAAACCCATCGCTATCTATTTAACACAAGCGACGCAAGCCCATTCGGGGTTACTATCTTCATGAATCCTGTCCTATCCTCCCCTTTATTCACGTCTCCTTAATATCTAGTTACATACTAGCGCTGCAAGCCCATTCAGGTTTTCCTTCCTCTCCGCTCCTCCCCTATCCTCGCCGCTCCTCCTCTCTCCTCTCCTGTATTCTCGCTAGACTCACCGCTGACGGCCAGGAAGTCGTCAATAGTGGTGATATCGTCCACAGCCTCGGTGAGAAGCCTGACGCCCGCCTCCCAGGCGCGGCCAAAGGCGGTAGCGTTTTCTTGAGCGACGCGGGAGCGGGGGCGGGCGGCTAGCACGCGCGCCGCGTTTATCACCTGTGCAAATACGAAATAGCTCTGGTATTTAAAATTGTCCTCAGCACGGGTTAGTGCATTAAAAATAAAAATAGTATAATCATGTGGGTACAGCGATATCATTCCGATGTAAAAACCTAACTGCAAAGTAGGTAGTCGGGGCTGTAAGTGATGCAAATTACTTCAGCCAGATGTCGCTGCCTGTACGTAATACAGAGAGTAGTGTAAAGAGGTTCGAAGTTTCACTGATGCCGGTGAGTCGCCCATTAGCTCAGTTGGAAAGAGCGCTGGCAAGGATAGCCAAAGGTCGCGGGTACGAATCCCGGCATGGGTGGAATTTTTAGCCTCTAAATAGGTTTTTAAAATACAAAATATTTATTTCAGACTAGCTGACCCAGCGAACTTCGGGTACGAAGTCGGTAGCCTAATAGTCGATTCTTTTTTTTTTCTCTCCGTAAGAACCATCCTCGTACTTCAAGGAATATTCTAAAAAAGGATTAGCAGAATCGGTTCAGCTGCTCTCGAGATATGCGCTTACCAACACATTCAGCGATCCATTTTTATATTAGAGAAGATTACGGAAAATAACGTAAGATTAGCATTGAGCCCTGCACTAGGAAATCCTGTATCGCAGGCACTCAACTGAACGGAGATGGGCTATAGACTATAGCTTAGCGACGAAGCCAAGTAATTGAGTCACACGTGTAAATTAGCAATTTAACTAAATCCTGTTAAAAAATAAGTCTGAATAATTTGTAAAATGTGACTAAAACAAACCATGAACGGTAACCGCAAACTAATCTTAATTTCAAGCCTTCCTCTGATTGTGTTATATATTAAACGGGTCTAACCGCGGCAACTGTAACACTGCCGAAACGTCGGAAAATAAGGTACAGTACTACACATCATAAAAGCCCCTTCGGGAATCTACGTTCGCGCAGACTAGGAAGAAGTGTAACGAAAGTACCCGAAGCTATAAGTACATTCAACATGATCTTTAACCGATACGGTTAAGGTGCAGAATTGATTGCCGCAGTAGCGCTACCTATTTCGCTCACGCTAATATTGCCAAACTAATAGTCCCCTGCATCGATCACGTTGAATCAACCAATAGCAACAAAGGCGCGCCATAAAATGAAACTATCTGTTTGGTCGATCAACTTTCCGCACAACCAAAATTTGGTCATCTGCGCAGGTACATCCGCGAGACTTATTTCTTGTGTAGCACTGTAATTACGTTTTATAATCGCGATTTGACCTGCTCAAAGGCTACTTAAAAAATAATGGCAACCTGTGGGCACAGCGACTCGATCTGCCCGGCCGCGTGACGCACCATCTTGACTCCGTCTTCATTGTTGGACATCGAACAAACTAGATTGGCCACCTGTTGGAAAAAAACACACTTTTATATTCAATCAAAATCAATAAAAAATACAAAATAAACATTGATCACTGCTTATATTCTATTGCTTATAAATGCACTAACCCGGGCTAAGGACGGGGGCTAAAATTCCACCCATGCCGGGACTCGAACCCGCTACCTTTGGCTAACCGTGCCAGCGCTCTCTCAACTGAGCTAATGGGCGACTCACCGGCATCAGATTTCGATCCTCTTTACAATATTAAAAACCTATTTAGAGGCTAAAAATTCCATCCATTCCACTCTTTACAATATACTCTCTGTATTACTTACCGGCAGCGGGTTCGAGTCCCGGCATGGGTGAAATTTTTAGCCTCTAAATAGATTTTTGAAACCATAGTAGATAGTTCTAGGTCAACTGCTTACACACTTCAATAACTATCAACTTCTCCATGGTCAGCAATTCGGATTCACACAAGGGCGCTCTACAACGGACGCCGGCGTCATGTTAGTTAAACATATATTTAGTGCATGGGAAGATCGCAAGGATGCTATAGGCGTATTCTGTGACTTGTCGAAAGCATTTGATTGCGTGGACCATAAAACACTTCTTTTAAAATTAAAGCACTATGGTATAAACGGGAATAGCCTAAAACTTATGACATTATATTTAGAAGGAAGAATTCAAAGAGCTGAAATAAATAGAACTAAATCTTCAGGGTCAGAGGTCAGGATAGGAGTGCCACAGGATCTATTTTGGGGCCGTTCCTCTTCCTCGTATATGTAAATGATTTGCCGTTCATGGTTCAAAATATGTCAGAGATAGTATTATTCACAGATGACACGTCACTTATTTTTAAAATTAAGAGACAAGAGAATGACCTTGACAGTACAAATAATGCTCTCTCTCGGGTACATAGTTGGTTTACTACCAATAACTTATTGTTAAATTCAAAGAAGACAAAATGTATAAAGTTCACTCTACCAAATGTCAAAGCGGTTGACAGCAATGTTATGTTGGGGAATGACAAACTAGACCTTGTAAATGAAACTGTATTTCTAGGTATCACAATTGATGCAAAGCTTCAATGGGGTCCTCATATAAAAAAATTAGCAAATAGGCTTAGTTCAGCAGCATATGCAGTCAAAAGAATTAGGGAACTAACTGACGTCGCAACTGCTAGGCTTGTTTATTTTAGTTACTTCCATAGTGTTATGTCCTATGGCATACTACTGTGGGGACGGGCTGCAGATATTGAGACCATCATTGTCTTGCAGAAGAGAGCGATCAGATTCATTTATAAGCTAGGCAGTAGAGATTCGTTAAGAGATTTCTTTAAAGAAACTAACATCCTGACAGTTGCCAGTCAGTATATCTATGAAAACATTATGTACGTCAGGAAAAATATCAGTAACTTTAAAACTTTAGGTAGCCAACACAATGTAAATACTAGAAATAAACATAAACTTTTGTTCCCACTATTTAGGCTGGCAAAGGTTAATACATCCTTCATGGGGCATTGTATACGCTTCTATAATAAAATCCCTGAAGATATATTAAGCTTGCCTGAATCGCGGTTCAAAAAATATGCTAAGCACACTTTGTGCCAAAAGGGCTACTATAACATAATGGATTATCTAGATGACAATGAGGTCTGGAATTATAGCCAGTACAATGTATGAGTTCTATGTTTATAATAATTATGTAAACTATGTTAATTAAGGACTTTGAAAAGACTAAGTTTGGAGTTTTTTTGTCCATTTTTTCTCCAAAATGATCTAGATTTTGAAATGGACACCTAGTTTGAATTGTAACGTTCATTAAGACGCAGCTTCTGCGCTACTTTGAATAAAACCTTTTCATTTCATTTCATTTCATAGTTGTATCTTTTTTTTTCTGGTTGTGCAATAAAGTGTTCTCTATCTGTCTTTAAAAATCAGTAAAAAATCTATGCTTTGGTGTGATCGATTTTCTTACCTCGACCAATTTATTGGCATGCTCTGTGAAGACCACAGAGTACTCCTCGACTTCTTTCTCGTGACCGTTGCGTGCAGCCTCCATCAGCACCAGCAGAGGAACATTGCTCTCCAGGAAACTGGAATATGTACGTTTCATTAAGGCGCCACCCCGTACTAAATCTACAATATAAAAATGAATCGCTGAATGTGTTGGTAAGCGCAAATCTCGAGAGCAGCTGAACCGGTTTCGCCAATTCTTTTTTTAGAATATTCCTTGAAGTACGAGGATGGTTGTTACGGAGAGAAAAATAAAAAAATAATTAAAGAATCGACCATTAGGCTGTACGAAGTTCGCTGGGTCAGCTAGTCTCCTATAATATAAAAATGAATAGCCGAATGTGTTGGTAAGCGCACATCTCGAGAGCAGGTGAACCGATTTCGCTGATTCTTTTTTTACAATATTCCTTGAAGTACGAGGATGGTTCTTGCGGAGAGAAAAATAAAAAAAATAATTAAAGAATCGACCATTAGGCTGTACGAAGTTCGCTGGGTCAGCTAGTAATGCAATAAAAAATCATATCCTGTTTTAAAAAATCAAAGTTAAAGAAATTTATTCGTCTTGGTCATTGTAAATATGCTCTTAGTTGTTATAAAGTCTCTATACAGGTTTCTGTCATCATCAGACGTGTTACTATGACACTGTAATGCACCTATTAGTGACTGTAAGTAGATAAACTACAGTCTGTTAGCTTTTAGAATATGCCTCGGCTACTATCAGATAGAATCGGATATATTCGTGTAACAGAAAGATCGGAACTAATATGACAATTAATTTAAGTTAATAAATATTATATACAGAGCAGGAAGTAGTATTACACTCGTGTGTTTTCGGCGAAAACCGAAGCCTACTCTAGAGCCCGAGGTACATTCTAAAAGCTATCAGACTGTACTAAAGAAGCTAGAAGTCACTGTCCAAATGCTACAATGCAGCAATGTATGTCATGTCTCTAAAACGTAGTTACAATTCACTGCAAACCCGCTTCAAGTCACTACAAGTCTCTGTAAGTCGCTGCAAGTCACTGTAATTAGCAACAATGCAATTTAAGTAGGTAGCTAGAAGTGTTAGAGGTTTCATTACCAACTGGCTGAACCTTGTTTTAATCCTGGCCGATCGCATCTCGACATTTTTCTGATTGACATGATGTTTATGTCGCTCTCTGTTTTTGCTTCATGTGCTGAATAAATTCTATTGTATATTTTCCACTGTTTAAATCACTCTATAAAAAGAAGTCAGTTTAAAGTGGCTAAATATCGCTGTAAACTCGCTACGATTCAAAAACCTATTTAGAGGCTAAAAATTTCACCCATGCCGGGATTCGAACCCGCAACCTCTGGCTATCCGTGCCAGCGCTCTACCAATTGAGCCAATGGGCGACTCACGGCATCAGTGAAATTTCGAACCTCTTTACACTATTATCTGTATTACGTACAGGCAGCGACATCTGACTTAAGCAAATTGCATTACTTACAGCCCCGACTACCTACTTTGCAGTTAGGTTTAACATCGGAACGATTTTTAGCCTCTAAATAGGTTTTTAAATTTGTTCCTTAGCACGGGCTAATGCATTAAAAATAAAAATTGTATAATCATGTAGGTACAGTGATATCGTTCCGATGTAAAACCTTACTGCAAAGTAGGTAGTCGGGGCTGTAAGTAATGCAATTTGCTTAAGTCAGATGTCGCTGCCTGTACGTAATACAGGGAATAGTGTAAAGAGGTTCGAAATTTCACTGATGCCGTGAGTCGCCCATTGGCTCAATTGGTAGAGCGCTGGTACGGATAGCCAAAGGTTGCGGGTTCGAATCCCGGCATGGGTGAAATTTTTAGCCTCTAAATAGGTTTTTAAATTTGTTCCTTAGCACGGGTTAGTGCATTAAAAATAAAAATTGTATAAGTGTTTCCTAACTAGTTTTTAGTATTAGTTTTTAATTGGGTCCTTTACCCAACAGTCGCTGCAGCTGCAAATCACTGTTAACTTTCTGCAACTCTATCTACCGTAAAGTTGCCGCATACAGCTGAAAAGTAGTTACAATCATAATAAATTACCTGCCAAGTCACTGTAAGTACCTATAAGTCGACGCAAAATGTGAGAGTTGAGCAGATATAAGTTACTGTAAGTCGCTGCAAGAAGCTAGAAATCGCTGCAAAGGAGCTTTAAACCACCGTAAACTCGCTACAAATAACTGTAAGTCGCCTTAAACCACTGTAAACTCGTTACAAGTCACTGTAAGTAGCTACAAGTCACTGCAAGAAGCTAGAAGTCACCGTAAACTCCCTATAAATGAGTGTAATTCGCCTTAAGTCGCCTTACACCACTGTAAACTCGCTACAAGTCACTGTAAGTAGCTACAAGTGGCTGTAAGAAGCTAGAAGTACCGTAAACTCACTACAAATGAGAGTAAGTCGCCGCAAGTCGCCTTACACCACTGTAAACTCGCTACAAGTCACTTTAAGTAGCTACAATTCGCTGTAAGAAGCTAGAAGTACCGTAAACTCACTACAAATGAGTGTAAGTCGCCGCAAGTCGCCTTACACCACTGTAAACTCGCTACAAGTAGTTACAAAGTAGCTTTAAACAACTGTGAACTCGCTACAAACGAGTGTAAGTCGCCCTACACCACTGTAAACTCGTAACAGGTCACAGTAAGTAGCTACAAAGTAGCTTTAAACGACTGTGTACTCGCTACAAACGAGTGTAAGTCGCCGTAAGTCACCTTACACCACTGTAAACTCGCTGCAAATCACTGTAAGTAGCTAAAAGTCATTGCTAAGTAGCTTTATTTTTTGAGACGTACATTGCAATAAAATTGAGCTTAATTTTTACGACTTACTTAAGATGTGCCTGCATAAGATTTAGACTACTCACTGTTATTATTTGAATTAAGATAAGCTCAACATTTGTATGCCGAAATGGCAAAACACGAAGATCTTTATTTTATTGTACCATCTGCATGTATGTAATACTCGTGTTTATACAAATAAAACGAATTGAATTGAATTTAAACTACTGTGAACTCGCTACAAACGAGTGTAAGTCGCGGTAAGTCGCCTTACACCACTGTAAACTCGCTACGAATCACTGTAAGTTGCTACAAGTAGCCTTAAACCACCGTAAGCCCGCTACAAAAGCCTGCGAGTCTCCGTAAGTCGCTACAGGCGTCCCACCTGTCGCTGACGTGAAATATACTATTATAAATATACTATAATATACTATTCTATTCTATTGTACAGGCCCCCACCTGTCGCTGACGTGAAGTATACTATTATAAATATACTATAATATACTATTCTATTCTATTCTATTCTATTGTACAGGCGTCCCACCTGTCGCTGACGTGAAGTATACTATTATAAATATATTATTCTATTGTATAGTACAGGCGCCCCACCTGTCGCTGACGTGAAATATACTATAATATACTATTCTATTCTATACTACAGACGCCCCACCTGTCGCTGACGTGAAGTATACTATTATAAATATTCTATTCTATTCTATTGTACAGGCGCCCCACCTGTCGCTGACGTGAAGTATACTATTATAAATATACTTTAATATACTATTCTATTGTACAGGCGCCCCACCTGTCGCTGACGTGAAGTATACTATTATAAATATACTATAATATACTATTCTACTCTACAGGCGCCTCACCTGTCGCTGACGTGAAGTATACTATTATAAATATACTATTCTATTCTATTGTACCGGCGCCTCACCTGTCGCTGACGTGAAGTATACTATTATGAATATACTATAATATTCTATTCTATTGTACAGGCGCCTCACCTGTCACTGACGTGAAGTATACTATTATAAATATACCATTCTATTCTATTGTACAGGCGCCCCTCCTGTCGCTGACGTAAAGTATACTATTATGAATATACTATTCTTTTCTATTCTATTCTACAGGCGCCCCACCTGTCGCTGACGTGGTCCACGACCGCCTTGCGCAGCTGCCGCCGCAGGTCACTGTAAAATCACTGTAAAGTCGCTACAAACCGCTGCAAGAAGCTAGAAGTCGCTGCAAAGTAGCTTTAAACCACCGTAATCTCGCCACAAATAACTGTAAGTAGCTAAAAGTCACTGTAAAGTCGCTACAAACCGCTGCAAGAAGCTAGAAATCGCTGCAAAGTAGCTTTAAACCACCGTAATCTCGCTACAAATAACTGTAAGTAGCTACAAGTCACTGTAAAGTCGCTGCAAACCGCTGCAAGAAGCTAGAAGTCGCTGCAAAGTAGCTTTAAACCACCGTAATCTCGCTACAAATAACTGTAAGTAGCTACAAGTCACTGCAAAGTAGCTTAAAACAACTGTGAACTCGCTACAAACGAGTGTAAGTCGCCTTACACCACTGTAAACTCGTAACAAGTCACAGTAAGTAGCTACAAAGTAGCTTTAAACGACTGTGTACTCGCTACAAACGAGTGTGAGTCGCGGTAAGTCGCCTTACACCACTGTAAACTCGCTACGAATCACTGTAAGTTGTTACAAGTAGCCTTAAACCACCGTAAGCTCGCTACAAAAGCCTGCGAGTCTCCGTAAGTCGCTACAGGCGTCCCACCTGTCGCTGACGTGAAGTATACTATTATAAATATACTATAATATACTATTCTATTCTATTGTACAGGCGTCCCACCTGTCGCTGACGTGAAATATACTATAATATACTATTCTATACTACAGGCGCCCCACCTGTCGCTGACGTGAAGTAAACTATTATAAATATTCTATTCTATTGTACAGGCGCCCCACCTGTCGCTGACGTGAAGTATACTATTATAAATATACTATTCCATTCTATTCTACCGGCGCCTCACCTGTCGCTGACGTGAAGTATACTATTATAAATATACTATTCCATTCTACACTACAGGCGCCTCACCTGTCGCTGACGTGAAGTATACTATTATAAATATACTATTCCATTCTATTCTACCGGCGCCTCACCTGTCGCTGACGTGAAGTATACTATTATAAATATACTATTCCATTCTATTCTACCGGCGCTTCACCTGTCGCTGACGTGAAGTATACTATTATAAATATACTATTCCATTCTATTCTACCGGCGCCTCACCTGTCGCTGACGTGAAGTATACTATTATAAATATACTATTCCATTCTATTCTACCGGCGCCTCACCTGTCGCTGACGTGAAGTATACTATTATAAATATTCTATTCCATTCTATTCTACCGGCGCCTCACCTGTCGCTGACGTGAAGTATACTATTATAAATATACTATACTATTCTATTCTACCGGCGCCTCACCTGTCGCTGACGTGAAGTATACTATTATAAATATTCCATTCTATTCTACCGGCGCCTCACCTGTCGCTGACGTGAAGTATACTATTATAAATATTCCATTCTATTCTACCGGCGCCTCACCTGTCGCTGACGTGAAGTATACTATTATAAATATACTATTCCATTCTATTCTACCGGCGCCTCACCTGTCGCTGACGTGAAGTATACTATTATAAATATACTATTCCATTCTATTCTACCGGCGCCTGACCTGTCGCTGACGTGAAGTATACTATTATAAATATACTATTCCATTCTATTCTACCGGCGCCTCACCTGTCGCTGACGTGAAGTATACTATTATAAATATACTATTCCATTCTATTCTACCGGCGCCTCACCTGTCGCTGACGTGAAGTATACTATTATAAATATACTATTCCATTCTATTCTACCGGCGCATCACCTGTCGCTGACGTGAAGTATACTATTATAAATATACTATTCCATTCTATTCTACCGGCGCCTCACCTGTCGCTGACGTGAAGTATACTATTATAAATATACTATTCCATTCTATTCTACCGGCGCCTCACCTGTCGCTGACGTGAAGTATACTATTGTGAATATACTATTCCATTCTATTCTACCGGCGCCTCACCTGTCGCTGACGTGAAGTATACTATTATAAATATACTATTCCATTCTATTCTACCGGCGCCTCACCTGTCGCTGACGTGAAGTATACTATTATAAATATACTATTCCATTCTATTCTACCGGCGCCTCACCTGTCGCTGACGTGAAGTATACTATTATAAATATACTATTCCATTCTATTCTACCGGCGCCTCACCTGTCGCTGACGTGAAGTATACTATTATAAATATACTATTCTATTCTATTCTACCGGCGCCTCACCTGTCACTGACGTGAAGTATACTATTATAAATATTCTATTCCATTCTATTCTACCGGCGCCTCACCTGTCGCTGACGTGAAGTATACTATTATAAATATACTATTCCATTCTATTCTACCGGCGCCTCACCTGTCGCTGACGTGAAGTATACTATTCCATTCTATTCTACCGGCGCCTCACCTGTCGCTGACGTGAAGTATACTATTATAAATATACTATTCCATTCTATTCTACCGGCGCCTCACCTGTCGCTGACGTGAAGTATACTATTATAAATATACTATTCCATTCTATTCTACCGGCGCCTCACCTGTCGCTGACGTGAAGTATACTATTATAAATATACTATTCCATTCTATTCTACCGGCGCCTCACCTGTCGCTGACGTGAAGTATACTATTATAAATATACTATTTCATTCTATTCTACCGGCGCCTCACCTGTCGCTGACGTGAAGTATACTATTATAAATATTCTATTCCATTCTATTCTACCGGCGCCTCACCTGTCGCTGACGTGAAGTATACTATTATAAATATACTATACTATTCTATTCTACCGGCGCCTCACCTGTCGCTGACGTGAAGTATACTATTATAAATATTCTATTCCATTCTATTCTACCGGCGCCTCACCTGTCGCTGACGTGAAGTATACTATTATAAATATACTATTCCATTCTATTCTACCGGCGCCTCACCTGTCGCTGACGTGAAGTATACTATTGTGAATATACTATTCCATTCTATTCTACCGGCGCCTCACCTGTCGCTGACGTGAAGTATACTATTATAAATATACTATTCCATTCTATTCTACCGGCGCCTCACCTGTCGCTGACGTGAAGTATACTATTATAAATATACTATTCCATTCTATTCTACCGGCGCCTCACCTGTCGCTGACGTGAAGTATACTATTATAAATATACTATTCCATTCTATTCTACCGGCGCCTCACCTGTCGCTGACGTGAAGTATACTATTATAAATATACTATTTCATTCTATTCTACCGGCGCCTCACCTGTCGCTGACGTGAAGTATACTATTATAAATATTCTATTCCATTCTATTCTACCGGCGCCTCACCTGTCGCTGACGTGAAGTATACTATTATAAATATACTATACTATTCTATTCTACCGGCGCCTCACCTGTCGCTGACGTGAAGTATACTATTATAAATATTCTATTCCATTCTATTCTACCGGCGCCTCACCTGTCGCTGACGTGAAGTATACTATTATCAATATACTATACTATTCTATTCTACCGGCGCCTCACCTGTCGCTGACGTGAAGTATACTATTATAAATATACTATACTATTCTATTCTACCGGCGCCTCACCTGTCGCTGACGTGAAGTATACTATTATAAATATTCCATTCTATTGTACCGGCGCCTCACCTGTCGCTGACGTGAAGTATACTATTATAAATATACTATAATATACTATTCCATTCTATTCTACCGGCGCCTCACCTGTCGCTGACGTGAAGTATACTATTATAAATATACTATTCCATTCTATTCTACCGGCGCCTCACCTGTCGCTGACGTGAAGTATACTATTATAAATATACTATTCCATTCTATTCTACCGGCGCCTCACCTGTCGCTGACGTGAAGTATACTATTATAAATATACTATTCCATTCTATTCTACTGGCGCCTCACCTGTCGCTGACGTGAAGTATACTATTATAAATATACTATTCCATTCTATTCTACCGGCGCCTCACCTGTCGCTGACGTGAAGTATACTATTATAAATATTCTATTCCATTCTATTCTACCGGCGCCTCACCTGTCGCTGACGTGAAGTATACTATTATAAATATACTATACTATTCTATTCTACCGGCGCCTCACCTGTCGCTGACGTGAAGTATACTATTATAAATATTCTATTCCATTCTATTCTACCGGCGCCTCACCTGTCGCTGACGTGAAGTATACTATTATAAATATACTATACTATTCTATTCTACCGGCGCCTCACCTGTCGCTGACGTGAAGTATACTATTATAAATATACTATACTATTCTATTCTACCGGCGCCTCACCTGTCGCTGACGTGAAGTATACTATTATAAATATTCCATTCTATTCTACCGGCGCCTCACCTGTCGCTGACGTGAAGTATACTATTATAAATATACTATACTATTCTATTCTACCGGCGCCTCACCTGTCGCTGACGTGAAGTATACTATTATAAATATTCCATTCTATTCTACCGGCGCCTCACCTGTCGCTGACGTGAAGTATACTATTATAAATATACTATTGTATAGTACAGGCGCCCCACCTGTCGCTGACGTGGTCCACGACCGCCTTCCGCAGCTGCCGCCGCAGGTCACTGTAAAGTCACTGTAAAGTCGCTACAAACCGTTGCAAGAAGCTAGAAGTCGCTGCAAAGTAGCTTTAAACCACCGTAATCTCGCTACAAAAGCCTGCGAGTCTCCGTAAGTCGCCGCAAGCGCCCCACCTGTCGCTGACGTGAAGTATACTATTATAAATATACTAATCTATTCTACTCTACAGGCGCCTCACCTGTCGCTGACGTGGTCCACGACCGCCTTCCGCAGCTGCCGCCGCAGGTCGCGCGTCTTGCGGCACATGTTCTCGATGGCGCGCTCCAGCCCCTCCGACTGCTCCGGCTTGCCGGCCTGGTGACAAGAGATAAATTCGTAATAAAAGCTCTATTTGCACGGATATTTACTCGTTTAAAAACCTATTTGGAGGCTAAAATTTAATTTGTATTTTGAATTTAATTAAAATTAAATTTGTTCCTTAGCACGGGTTAGTGCATTAAAAATAAAAATAGTGCAATCAGATATTTACTCGTTTAATTTTGACATTTTACATCTGCCTACCATGCAAGAGGTCCCGGGTTCGAACCCCGGTTGGGAACAAAAAAAAACCCCAGGTCTTGGATATTTACATGTGTTGTTACTGATTCACACGACACAGGGTATCCTAGTGTGGGCCCAGAAGCAATGTATGTGCTTGTATGTAAAATGTTATATTATGTTATGTAATTTTACATTTTTTTTCGGTTTTTCAAATAAAAACTTTTTAAAAGCATTAACTCAAATTCAAACTTTTCGAAAGTATTATCGTATACTCCCGTCTGTCATGTACTCACTCCTGTCATGTACTCACTTTTGTCACGTACTCATGCTGTCATGTACTCACTTTTGTCATGTACTCACGCTGTCATGTACTCACGTTGTCATGTACTCACTTCGGCTATGTACTCGCGTCGGTCATGTAGTCCCGCCAATCGTGTACTCACGTCGGTCGTGTACTCACGTCGGTCGTGTACTCACGTCTGTCGTGTACTCACGTCGGTCTTGTACTCGCAATGGTCATGTACTCACGTTGGTCATGTACTCGTGGAGCAGGTCCTGCAGCGCTTGCCGCACCGCGTTACATTCGGCCACTATGCGCTCGCGACGCTCGTCCCTGAAACAAACGATCACTTATGAGATGATTTAAATAAATTGACCACTGCATCTACGTAATGAGATGATTATACAACGACCAGTGGCACCTTCACTCACACTAGATGGGTGAAGAGACCACTCGGATGCTGTAGTGCCTGGGACATGGTTTCATGATAACTTATGAAGCATTTAATAAATACTTAAAATATAATTAAACATAAGGTCAATTATAGACTTTGAAAGCATAACATTTACATACGGGCAGCGACATGCAAGTGATGCAAATTACTTCAGCCAGATGTCGCTGCCTGTACGTAGAACAGAGAGTATTAACACGAGCAGTAGACATAATTAAAACTGTTTTTATACGGATTTATGCTCGTTTATTAGATTTTTTACAATTTTCCAACGTTTCGGCACTTTTTCAGGTGACTGACAGTCATCCGGGACCACGGCACCTGAAAAAGTGCCGAAACGTTGGAAAATTGTAAAAAATGTAATAAACGAGCATAAATCCGTATAAAAACAGTTTTAATTACAGAGAGTATTGTAAAGAGGTTCGAAATTTTATTGATGCCGGTGAGCCGCCTATTAGCTCAGTTGGAAAGAGAAATTGTCTACAAGTAGTAATGCTTTTAGTTTCCCTTGTGACCGTTCTGGTCTATTATGTACTGCCACATCGCTTGGGCGCTTGTCAGGTATACCTACCTAATCCCTCTCTGCTTTCGCTTGCTAGCTTTGTGGGACAGGAGCGCGCTGATCTCCTACTAATGTGTACCCACGGGCACATTCCAGGAACTCCGTACGGGTTCAGCCACAGAAAATAAAAAAAGAATAGAAGTCACACGTGGGCGGTGCCCGCGTGCCACGCATTAGCAATGTATTGCCTATGCGTAGTCTCTGACAGTTCTTTTTGCCTCAGTTGTCGTTTGTTCCTAGTAAAGGAAACAATCGTAAGAACTCTACTTAAATGCCTTCTTGTGCTGTGTTGGTATGTAAAAATAAGAGTGCCGAAACAGTACATCCGTGAGTAGTATTTCATTGTATTTTTAATTAAATTAGTAATGGCATAAACAAGGAAACCAATCCGGCTGAGTAGCAACATGTCGGGGGCTTGTTTTTCAATTTTCGACTTTATGGCCTTTCACATAAAACTTCTCGAAGATCAGACGCGGTGGTAGTTCCATCTAGTGTAGAGTAGCGGTACTACGGGTAACGTGACACGTTACCTGGTGCATGAGGAGTCAGCCATGAGCGCGGCTCCCGATATGATGGACTCCAGACGCTCCTCCAGAGACGGCCTGGTGCGGACCTCAGAGTACGCCAGCGGTTCCATCACCATCCGCTCCTGGAAACGTTTGACCATCATCAGCCACCGCCGCCCAACGCTGGGCATAGCAGGGAGCTATATTGAAGATATATTAAGCTTGTGATGTTGTTAAACTTTTGTAAATAACAAAAATACTGTACTCGGGGAGCAAAATACTGCAAGTGATGCAAATTACTTCAGCCAGATGTCGCTGCGTTTAAGGTTTCAGTAATAAAATTGTGTTTCAGGCATACGAGTTATTAGCCCATAGTGCCCTAGGTTGGCGTTGGGGCTGCCAACTCAAAGCATCCAACCCAGCTCGGTTTGTCGTAAGAGTATCCTTCTCGTAGACGGGTTTACCTAAACAGGTTGCGAGGCCCGTCTCCCCGAGCAGGTAGTGCACAGCATTTGCTCTGTGGGGCACCTGCCAGCCACTGGGGTTTGAGGCCCTATGCTCCGCTAGGAGTTAAAGGACCAAAGAAGAAGATGTCGCTGCCTGAACGTAATACAGAGAATATTGTAAAGAGGTTCAAAATTTCACTGATGCCGGTGAGTCGCCCATAAGCTCAGTTGGAAAGAGCGCTGGCACGGTTAGCCAGAGGTCGCGGGTTCGAATCCCGGCATGGGTGGAATTTTTAGCCTCTAAATAGGTTTGTAAAATAGTTTATTTTGTAAGTGCCCGTGCCAAAAACACCTAGTTCTGGACACGGGTGGTAATTAAGTCCACTCTCTCTCTGAGAGAAGGCCTGTGCCCTGCAGTGGCACGTACAGTAACCTATATACAGTCTAATTTAAAAACCTATTTAGAGGCTAAAAATTTCACCCATGCCGGGATTCGAACCCGCAACCTCTGGCTATCCGTACCAGCGCTCTACCAATTGAGCGCTGGTACGGATAGCCAGAGGTTGCGGGTTCGAATCCCGGCATGGGTGAAATTTTTAGCCTCTAAATAGGTTTTTAAATTTGTTCCCTAGCACAGGTTAGTGCATTAAAAATAAAAATAGTGTAACTATATACAGTCTGTTAGCTTTTAGAATGTACCTCGGCTACTATCGGATAGAATCGGATATATTCGTGTAATAGAAACATCGGAGCTAATATGACACTTTTTTTTTTTTCATGGACATATTACACAGATCTCGCTAGCCCTATACTAAGAACAACTAAATGACTTGTGTTCTAGGTGCCAACTCGACGATAGATTTAATACAATAAATACGTAGCATCCAATAAATATATAACATCCAAGACCCGAGACAAACTAGAAAAGTTCGTTTCCTAGTTTGACCCGGCCGGGGATCGATCCCGAGACCTTCGGTTTTACAGTCAGCCTGCCACACCGCTGCGCCACCGAGGCCGTTTTAATTTCGAAATCGGAACTAATATGACACTTTAAAGTAGTATTACACTCGACTTTCGGCGAAAACCGAAGCCTACTCTAAAGCCTGAGATACATTCTAAAAGCTAACAGGCTGTGATGATGATGATTGGCCTTTTTGCATCTACGTAATGAGATGATTTATTCAGCGTCCAGTGGTATCACTCACACTAGATGGGTGAAGGGACCACTCCGACGCTGTAGTGCCTGGGACATGGTTTTTTTTTATAGATGGTGTAGGCTTGCCCAGCACCTATACCACCCAGACAGCTTAGTCGGCCTAGCCCACAGGAAAGACTAGTCAATACGTGCGGAGCCAACCAAGCCGCGGGTTTCCTCACGATGTTTTCCTTCACCGATAGCGTATGGTATTGCGACTACAAGTTCGCAAATGTACATAACTTTGAAATTAAACAAAGTCATTGGTACATGCCCGCACTCGGGATCGAACCTGGGGCTCTCGTTGGCAGTCCATGGTTCTACCCACTGAGCTACCACCGCTCAGACTTTATAGGTTGCATAAAAAGAATTTTAATATACTCACATCAAAGTCGTCCAAAGCTTGAGCCAGCTCTCCGGGCCCTTCGGCTGTTGGGCGCGAGGCATCTGAAAATGGGGAATTTTCGTCAAAATAAGGGTTCTATCGGACAAAGAGCGGTCAAGCGTTTAGTTTTAATTCAATTCAATATTTTTTTACAGGTATTAGGCACCTGGGAATGGGGAATTTCCGTCAAAATAAGGGTTCTATCGGACAGAGAGCGGTCACGCGTTCAAGCGTTCAGTTTTAATTCAATTCAATAGATTTTTTACAGGTGTTAGGCATCTGGGAATGGGGAATTTCCGTCAAAATAAGGGTTTTACCAGACACATAGTGGTCACGCGTTCAAGCGTTCAGTTTTAATTTAATTCAATATTTTTTACAGGTATTAGGCATTATACTGTTTTTATTTTTAATGCACTAACCCGTGCTAAGGAAAAAATTTAAAAACTAAAAATTTCACCCATGCCGGGATTCGAACCCGCAACCTCTGGCTATCCGTGCCAGCGCTCTACCCGTGCCAGTTCGAATCCCGGCATGGGTGAAATTTTTAGCCTCTAAATAGGTTTTTAAAAAAGGTATTAGGCATCTGAAAATGGGGAATTTTCGTCAAAATAAGGGTTCTACCAGACACATAGCGGTCACGCGTTCAAGCGTTCAGTTTTAATTTAATTCAATATTTTTTTACAGGTATTAGGCATCTGAAAATGGGGAATTTTCGTCAAAATTAGAATTCCATCAGACAGAGAGCGTAAGATAACGTTTTTTAATATTTTTTTTAAACAACAAATTAATTTAAATGCACCTTGGAGTGGTGGTTCGTCTATGTATCTGTACGACTAACCATCGCCAGCGTTTTATTCCTTGAGCCACGCCTGAGGTGGGTTCCACGAATTCTCATTTGACTTGCTATTTATCTGGGCGGAGCAGACCGCTCGCAACAAATACGTGTCAAATTTAAAAACCTATTTAGAGGCTAAAAATCCCGGCATGGGTGAAATGTTTAGCCTCTAAATAGGTTTTTAAATTTGTCATTAGCACGGGTTAGTGCATTAAAAATAAAAATAGTGTAATCATGTGGGTACAGTGATATCGTTCCGATGTTAAACCTAACTGCAAAGTATGTAGTCGGGGCTGTAAGTGATGCAATCTACTTCGGCCAGATGTCGCTGCCTGTACGTAATACAGAGAGTAAAGAGGTTCGAAATTTCTCTGATGCCGTGAGTCGCCCATTGGCTCTATTGGTAGAGCGCTGGCACGGATAGCCAGAGGTTGCGGGTTCGAATCCCGGCATGGGTGAAATTTTTAGCCTCTAAATAGGTTTTTAAATTTGTCCTTAGCACGGGTTAGTGCATTAAAAATAAAAATAATATAAATACGTGTCAGTTAAAGTTCTATATATCTGTATCTGTATCACTCACCGTCGCCAGCGCTCCTGCCTTGAGCCACGCTAGAAATGGCTCCCACGGCGGAGCAGACAGCTCGCAGCACATAGTCGCGGTTGGCCTTGGCCGCTGCCAGCTCCGGGTGACGGACGTATACCTGTCAGACACAACGGTGGCTTGATAACAACCCTTGTACGTCCCCACACAAACCGGGGGATGGGCAGCGGCGCCCCCTGCAGTACAATTCCACCGAACTGCGATCCCCAACCCGCATGCCCAGCTTGGGGATTATGGGCATTACCCCCTATGAGAGCACAACGTGGCGCTCTTTAGGGGAGGGCTATGTCCAGCAGTGGACTAGTATAGCTGACGACGAAGACGACGACGACGTACGTCCCCACTGCTGGGGTACGGGTCTCTTCCTGCATCTTGCAAATGACCTAGATTTTGAAATGTATACAAACTAGGTATACATTTCAAAATCGAGGTCATTTGCAAGCAAGAATTGAAGCTTCATTAAGCCGCAGTTTCTGAGCTACTTTCAATAAAACCTTTTCATTTAATTTCATTTCATCGCGGGAAGGTTAGGCCATACTCCACCACTGGGGCCAAGTCCGGGTTGGTGCCCAGCGCGGGGATTATGGGCATTACCCCCCAATGATGGCACAACGGTGCGCTATGGCGCTCATTAGGGGAGGGCTATGTCCAGCAGTAGACTAATATAGCCTTAAGAAGAAGAAAAAGCAGACACACACATACACACAATTACATACATACATACATTTTACTCTCCTTTATATAAGTTTTGCAAACATCTACAATTTTTGATACAAACTTTTAAAATTGTACACCTCATGCTGATGACGCGTCGAATATGATACCGTTCTTTTGTGGAGCGGGAGGCCTGGAAACCTAAGACACAGATCCTTTGATCTAGTTTAAGCTCCAGTCTTCCCACAAATAGTGCATTCATGTTGTATTGTATTATTTATTATATTATTTAAAAACCTATTTAGAGGCTAAAAAATAAAAAATGCCGGGATTCGAACCCGCAACCTCTCCAGAGGTTGCGGGTTCGAATCCCGGCATGGGTGAAATTTTTAGCCCCTAAATAGGTTTTTAAATTTGTCCTTAGCACGGGTTAGTGCATTAAACATAAAAATAGTATAATTATTATATTATTTTCAATGCCGGGAAGTGGCACACTAGCTCAGTTGGGAGAGCGCTGGCACGTTTAGCCAGAGGTCGCGGGTTCCGGCATGGGTGCAATTTTTATTATTATTATTAGTAATTCAGGCAGGCAGTTATAGAACTGGTGAAGCCTGTTGTTATTAAGCCTCTAAATAGGTTTTTAAAATTCTGCTTAGCACGGGTTAGTGCATTAAAAAGAATATTATTATTTTATCTTACCTTATTTTAATGACCACAGTGTAATTTCGACTAAGACGACGTACCTTGGAAGCTGTGAGCAGCATGGTTGAATGCTTCTTGAGCTGAGCGCGAGCGGCCGCCAACTCGTCCTATACAAAATATTAGAAAATAAGAAGATAAGAAAATAGAAATTATTAAACATTTTAACATTTACATGCACTTGCAGTCTATTTATTCTTACCTGGCCAATTTAGTAAACAAGATTCTAACCTTAAAATTGAGATTATATGCCTAAACCTAAGACATTTTCTCGCAAATTCATGAAGTATCATGAACTATGTTTATAAAATTGGCAGCGTGTTATCTAAGAGTGTTCCAGGTTACTTCATTTATGGCAGATTTGGACTAAAAAGTCACAGTTTAAGAGTAGAATCTTGTTTACTAAATTGGACAAGTAAGAATAAATAGACTGTACATTGCTTCTAGCCCCACACTAGAAGCAATGTACAGTCTATTTATTCAGGCTACCCAGTGTCGCGGGAACCAGAAACAGCGACATCGCAAACATGTAAACATCCAAGACCTGAGCTTTTTCATCCAATTCATCCTATACAGAAAATATTTAACAGTTAGGGTCTGTTTCACAATCTGCAGATAAAGCTCCGAATAAGCAATCCGCAACCAGGGCTGCCGTTTGTTCTAAATTTAAAGCCATCAACGGACACACGCAATATAAGAAAAAATATTTAAATTTAGAATAAACGGCAGCCCTGGTTGCGGATGGTATATCCGGAACTTTATTTGAACATTGTGAAACAGGGCCTTAAACATTTTAACATTGACATACATTGCTTCTGGCCCCACACTAGGATACCCTGTGTCGTGGGAACCAGAAACAGCGACATCACTCATCACAGATATGTAAGCATCCAAGACCTGGGAGTTTTTTTTTTGTTTCCAGCCGGGATCCGAACCTGGGACCTCTTGCATGGTAGGCAGACGCGTTACCGCTATGCCACAGAGGTCGACTTATGAACGTTGATGAAGCGAAAGTGTACTGTCAGGCTCGTGGCAAGTGGCAGTCCCTGGTCTCTGCCTACCTGCCTGGGATACAGGCGTGAGGTTATGTATGTATGTACCAGGCCACTCAGAATTTTTTTTGAAAAAAAGTCTTTATGTATAAGACACTGGCCACTTGTAATTGTTTTGAAAACGTCGATTATTCAAAAGTAATATACTGCTGTTCGATTTTCAATTTTTTGAGAGCCAATCCGAGTGTCCCACGTGTGGCACTGTCTGAAAATCAGCGCTGAAGGCCAGTCCATCAGCATACTGCTGAGTCAGGTGCCGTTTATAGCAGCAGGGACACGCCGTGACCTTTCGTTTTTCTTTTTTGTTTTTTGTGAATGTCATGTTTAGTAATGTTTTAAGTTTGTTTTGTTACTGTGGCGTGTGCACTGTTTCTATAATAAATGTTTTTCTTCTTGTTCTTCGTATGTATGTAAGGGTGTATTCGGGGGTCGAACCTTGAGCCGCAGCGAGCTGGCTCCCGACCGCGTTAGTTGGAAATTCCTAGGTTCAAAATTCAAAAAAAATTCAAAAATTCTTTATTTCAAAGTACTGGTTACAAAAAATAGAAATAACATAGAGTTCAACCATTCGGTGTGAATAGAAGAACCCAAATGATATTAGTTGGTGTCTGGTGCTATAGCTAGGTTATCATCTAACCTGTATTTATAACACACAGGCCCGTTCCTCATTGCGAGTCTGTCTTATTAAGAAAATTACAGAGGTGGTGTGATTTAAAACAAAGTAAATTATAAACTAACATGCATATAGGCACGCACGCAGTACATACATGCGCGCGTGACGTAAGTGTTTGAGTGTGTGTGTGTGTGTGTGTGAGGGAGGGTGTGTGTGTGTGTGTGAGTGTGTGTGTGTGTGGATAGGTGAGTGAGTTAGTGCGTGTGTGTGTGTATGTGCGTGAGAGATAAAGTTTGCCATCATTTTCTTTTCTTTGATTATTTAATTTAAATTAACGAAGTATATATCAGTTAATGTTATATATAATATACGACTCATTCTAGCGGGAAGGGATTAGTGGAGGTCAAAAGGTTTTCCGTTTCATCATAGGAAAGACGTTTTAGAATTTTAGTTGTAATAATTTTGCATTGGGATGTGCACAGGGGATATACGTAATGGTTTCTATTTAGTTTATTATATAGGGAAGGACCAAGAAAAGGGTTGTGGCGTTTAGAAAATGATAGTTTAGGCATAGGCACATTGCAAATCAAATCAATACGCCTTTTATGTATTTGTTTGTATGGAGTAATTATATGCTGTGAGATAATAGTGTTTAGTACAAAGAGTTGCCTCACCGTTAGGACGTCACAGAGGCGGTACAGCTCAGAGGTAGAAAATAAAATAGGCCTTTTAGTTGCAACTTTCAGAAGACCACGTTGTGCTATTTCGAGTGATTTTAAATGAGTTTTGGCAGCTCCTCCCCAACAGATAATGCAGTAACAAATTATAGATTGAGCCAGGGCTAGATAAATGGTCTTTAGGACGTGGGGAGGAGCGACATTTCGGATGGATTTAAATATGTACATCAATTTACGAGTCCTTGATATTAGGTTATCAATATGAGGTTTGTAAGTAAGGTTTTTATCGAGGATTACACCGAGATATTTAATAGTTTCAGCCTGATTTATTTTAAGACAATTACATGGTGAAAGATTTGCGCATGTGTGGGCTTGAATGATTATGGGGGATTTAGGTTTGCTAGCTGAAGTAACAGAGAAGGGAATGAATTTAGTTTTAGTGGTATTGAGCGTAAGGGAGTTCATAGTAAGCCAGTTGTAAGTTGTGTTGAAACCACTTTGAGCAATACTTTGAAGTGACGTCCAAGAGTCTGCGTGGAAGAGAAGAACGGTGTCGTCAGCGTAGGTTGTGACAGAGCAATTTTGTAAGGATAGGTCACATAAGATAAGATAAGATAATATAAGATAAGATAAGATAAGAATATTCTTTATTGTATACCGGAAAAATAGTTACAAAAACGGCAGATACAAAAGATCAAATACAATTGGCGGCCTTATTGCTAAAAGCAATTTCTTCCAGGCAACCTCAAATTGGAGAATTTGCCGAGGAGAAATAGATACGGGTAGCCGGTGCAAATACGAATATTAATAGACAAAAGTACGTATACGTACCTAATAATAAACTTACATAAATCATACTTAAATACTCTAAATAAATATCTACATATACATACATAAATAGTGTCTTATAACAAGTGGGTTATATGAACAAGAAAAGGTTATATACCTACATAATATATATGTAAAGAGAAGTGAATGACTACTTACAGCAAAATTACTTAATTAGACAGAAGGAATTCCATTACTCTGGCTTTAAATATAGCCGGAGATGGGGAGCGCCTTATTGCAACCGGCAGGTCATTCCACAGCCGGGCGGCCCTTACAGTAAATGAGCTACTGAAAAACCTTGTCGTATGACTTGGTGTTTTCAGCGCTAAAGTCTGGTCGGATCGTAGTGCCCGGCTATGGGAGTCACTCAGGAAACTAAAGCGCTCTTTGAGGTAAAGAGGAGTGGCTGGATTGAACAGCACTGAGTACAGCAGCGAAAGGATGTGAGCATTCCTGCGGAGGCGGATGGGGAGCCATTTGAGCTTAGCGCGAAATTCGGAAATGTGGTCATATTTACGCAAGCCAAATATAAACCTTATAGCAAAGTTTTGGAGGCGCTCAAGTTTGTTTAGTTGCTCTTCAGTTAAGTCTAGATAGCTGGCATCAGCATAGTCGAGGATAGGTAGCAACAGAGATTGCGCAAGCGCAATCTTAGTGGCAGTTGGCAGGAAATTCCGTAACCTTCTCAGAGAAGCCGCCGAAGCGAACATTTTCCGGCTCACTTCCGCCAGTTGCGGCACCCAGGACATACACCTGTCCATGATAATCCCCAAGTTTTTCACCCTCTCACTGTATGGTATTAATACACCGTCAAATTCAATTTGTGGTAGCTTCTCCCAATCGATTCTAGTTAGCATTCTTGGACTGCCGATGACAATAACCTGCGTTTTAATGGGATTAACTTTTAAGCCGTATGAATTGCTCCAATCTAGAATTCGATTAAGATCGGCGTTTGATCTAGCAATGGCCAAGGGCAAACTCTCTACGGGAGACCGTGTATAAATTTGAAGATCATCAGCATAAAGGTGGTAGGAAGAAGTAATTGCTTTCGAAATATTGTTTATGAAGATAGCGAAGAGAAGAGGAGACAACACGCCACCTTGCGGCACACCGGCAGTAGTATCACTCCACGCAGAAAAGGATTCGTCGATACGTATACGCTGCCGGCGCCCTTGCAAGTAACTACGAAACCAGTCAATTACCATCGGAGATATGTTGAGAGAGCACAGTATCCCCAACAAGACGTCGAAGTCCACTGCGTTGAACGCGTTGCTGAAATCCAGCAACGCAAGCACAGTGACCTCACCTTTTTCCATGCCCAGTTTAATGTCGTCAGTAATTTTGACGAGAGCGGTAACTGTACTATGTCCGGGACGAAAGCCAGACTGAAAGGGATTAAGGAGATTGTTTTTATTTAGGAAAATGCTAAGTTGGTAATGGATGAGGCGTTCGAGGACCTTGGAGAGGAACGGAAGAATGGAAATGGGACGATAGTCGGAGTAAGTAGCAGGATTAGGTTTTTTGGGCAGTGGAGTAACTTGCGCTTCCTTCCAAACTGTCGGGAAGACACTAGTTGAGGTCGACTTGTTGAGGATTCCTGTGATAACCGGGAGGAGAATGTCTAAAATAGGAATAATCATTTTCCGACTAATACCATCGGTACCAACAGCGCTAGAAGTAATAGAAACTATGCTCTTCTCAACATCACAATCGGAAAATTGACTAAGACAAAAGCAAGGAAAGTCTGGAGTTGGGAGTGCTGAAAGAGTGCTCAGTGTGTCGGCTTTAGTAGCTTCATTGAAATTAGAAGCAGATGTGAAATGACGATTAAGAGAGTTGACATCAAGGTCATTAGAAATTTTGTCTGGACGCGGTTTTCCAACTCCAAGAGACTTTAGAAATTTCCAGACTTTAGCTGGGTCACCGTTCTCTACAGAATTATGAATATGGCGTCGTTGCGCATCCCTACACACCCTGTTGCAGTGATTGCGCAAATTCAAAAATCGGTCCCGGTTGTAGTCTGTTGGCTTAATCTTATAGTTGTATTTAGCAACTGATTTCCGGTGCATCGCTAACCTGATGTCATCTGTAAGCCAAGGTGCCGGCAGATGACGTACTTTTACAGAGCGAACTGGTGCGTGAATATCATAAAGACCAGTGAGAAGGGTGTTAAAAATGGAGATCTGCTCATCGACGGTATCCGCCCCAGCCACCACAGACCAGTCGGTACTCAAAGCGTCTTCTCTGAGCCGGTCCAGGTCCATGCCACCAAAATTCCGCTGAAGAAGTATCCTCGGCTTAGCTTTAGGGGGACGAATTTTGTACGTGAGGAAGATCAAATCGTGATATGAAAACGCATCCGCAGCAAGTTGACCGTGTGCGGCAACATGTTGGGATGAGGAAACTATTACTAGATCTAGAAGAGAGGGGGTGCTGTTTGGGAAGTGATGAGTAGCATCAAGAGGAAGGGGCACTAAGTCACAGGCTTGAAGTAAAGATGTAAAGGAAGAAGAACGGTGATCCTTTCTGAGAAGGCAGGTATTAAAATCACCCATTATGATGGTGTGATTATATGAGGGTGTTAGATGTTCCACAAGAGTTTCAAAGGAAGAAAAGAAATTAATACGTAAGGAAGGACAATAGTAAACACCGAGTAAAAGCTTAGTGTGTGACAGGAGCACCTCTAAAAATAGATGTTCTCCCGCATTTGGAGGTGGGGGCTGAGCTGATGCGCTAACAATGGAATAAGGAATGTGAGCTCTAAGATAAATGGCCACGCCACCTCCGCCACCATCAGTGCGGTCATTACGGATCAGATGAAAACCTGGGAGAGAGTAGGAAGTAGAGGGAAGACAAGGCTTAAGCCAGGATTCTGAAACAAGAATGGCATGTAAATTAATTCATTAATTATGATTAAAAATAGCGTGGGCCCTAATATGCTGCCCTGGGGCACTCCATAAGTGATTTCCAGTTCATCACTCAAATGAGGACCAATTTTTACTGCCTGGGTTCGACCCGTGAGATATGATTGGAAAAGATCATGTTGGGATCCTCTAACACCAATATGTTGTAATTTTGAGAGCAAGGTAGAGATGCGCACAGTGTCGAACGCTTTCGCTAGGTCTAAAAATATTGCAAGTGTTTTTTTATTACGATTCAAGTGGTTAACTATCTTATTTGTTAGACCTAGGACTGCGTCGACTGTGGATTTCTTTTTACGGAAGCCGTATTGATTGGGAGAGAGTAAGCCGTGCTTTTCAAGGAAGTTAATTAGTCTATTATTGATGAGTCGTTCCAGAATTTTAGAAAGTGACGTGAGTACAGCAATAGGACGATAGTTGGTTGGACATGATCTATCTCCACTTTTATGAATTGGGTGAATTATTGCTCTTTTTAATGCTGTGGGGAAAACACCATCGCGAAAACATAAGTTAAATATGTGGCTTAGAATAGGAGCTAGAGATGACGCGTATCTTTTAAGTATTTGAGGAGAGATATGATCCCAACCCGTAGCAGCAAATGGTTTAAGAGAATTAATAGATGTGTAGATCTCGTCTGGATAGGTGTCTAGTAGAACGAAAGAAGAAGTTAAATTAGGTACAGTTTTGTACGGTTGGTCTTGGGCCGACGATAGTTGATTGGTTATTTTATCGGCGAGGGTCTTTCCTATGTTAACGAAAAAATTATTGACGTTATTGCAACAAAGTTTAGGAGAAATTAAGGGTGACAAAAGTTGAGTAGGGACTGATTTAGATTTGGCAGTGTTTGAAATCCTTTTAATAGTTTTCCAGAGTAGTTTACCATTTGAACCAGCTTTTTTAATTTCATCGGTGTCAAATTGTCTCTTTAGTTTTTTCAGTAATTTAGTGCAAAAGTTTCTGTACCGGGTATAAGTGGTTTTGTAGGTGTTGTTGTTTGGATTGTCTTTTGACTGCTTGTGTAGACGGTCTCTATTACGTATACATCTCAAAATACCAGGTGTGATCCAAGGTTTTAAGATTTTATATTTTCTTGGTGTGGATTTTGTAACTGTATTTTTAGTAATTATGTCAGACAGATTTTTAATCAATGTATTTACAGCGGCCTCTGGGTCAGTTATTAATTTTATTGAGTTTAAGTCAAGGGTTTTATAGTCATTATCATTGAATTTGAAGTAAGGATAGAAGATCATTCAATAGCTTTTTTCGGATCCTGGCGCTGACGTCGCTTGTCGGTAAAATTTGTGACTAACTTATTACATTTTCTGTATAATAACGAAATTGAAGCACATTTCCCTAATAGTTTATTTTTTTATAAATTAATATCAAAAAATCCAATGATTTAATCAATAAGTTATTAAGATCGAGATAACTTAATTATTTTAATCAATCTTTCGTAACCCAGTCAGCTACCGTACTTGATAATGAGTTGCTTGTGCCCAATCTCACTAGTCTATGCTACTCCACGTTAGATGGCGCTAATAGAAATAATTGGGCCACACAGAAGGGACTGGGGCGCGCGCAGACATCACTGATTAAACCGTTCGCAGATAGTAAATGTCACGGATATCCGTGGTAAATGTTTAGAAATTTTCGAAAACGATACACGAAAATATACCTCATGGATGGTTCACAGATATTTCACATTTTGCAAAATAGGTGGAAGAAATATTTTTTTTTAAGGTTTCTAGTACAAGATCGATTAAGCTATGTTGGTACATCTTTTAATTTTTATGTGATTTATTGACAAATAAGTTGCTTAAAACTTTACTAAAAACGGTACCGATTATTATGGCAGCTTCCTATAAGAACTCGTGGTCGCAGTTTGTACCCCCTAGTTTTTGAATTCGCAACTTGCTGTTGAGGAACAGTCGACAGCATATCACCTTTACATTTTATAATGTCTTGGAATAATTAACTACATAAACAATAATTAACTATAGCCCTTTAAGTATAACTTCCAACTAAAACATAGATTTTAGGGTTCCGTACCAGAGGGTAAAAACGGGACCCAATTGCTAAGATGGTATGTCCGTCTGTCGGTCTGTCCCCAAGCTGAACGTAAACTCTCATGAACCGTGTAGCTACAGTTGATATTTTTATAGATGATGTACATATTTATTTAATGAAAGTCATTTCCATTTTAACCGACTTCAAAAGAGGTTATCACATCGACGCGTATGTTAATTATTTTTCACTATGTTTT
Organism: Yponomeuta sedellus; assembly: GCA_934045075.1. Classification (NCBI taxonomy): domain Eukaryota; kingdom Metazoa; phylum Arthropoda; class Insecta; order Lepidoptera; family Yponomeutidae; genus Yponomeuta; species Yponomeuta sedellus. The sequence goes on from CAKOGX010000004.1 coordinate 116,712, forward strand.
CGCATTATCTTCGTCAAATCTTAACCTATTTCGATATTTTTTTTTGTTCTACTAGGTATAGCGTCCCATTGGTCCCATTTTAATTTGGTGAAGATGTCATGAAGACTTTGAGAGATGGAGAAAAGAACTTTTCAATGGACAGCAGCAAATAAGGCCTAATGAGGCCCATTCATAAATAATATGCATATGTTTCATAAAATATAATATAAAAGCTGTCCCAGGGTAATTTGGTGATGTTCTGATGAAGACTTTCAGAGATGGGAATTTAGAACTTCAAATTTAAGTAAAAAAAATCACTTTGTTCATCAAATACTTTCATTAAGTAGCACATTATCTGGTGGAAATTGTTACGAAGTTCATCAGCTCAAATGTAGTTCTTGAGAGGTTTTAAGTTTCTAATCTAGATAAAAATATGCCGTTTTCAGTTAACCAGAATTTAAGTCAAAATATACAATTTTACTGTCGTGGTTATTAGTTCCTTAGTCAAAAATATACTATAGGCATGCGTAGTTATAAAAGTCACAATATCTATTTAGTTTCATACGAGTTTCACAAGTCAGTCAGTTATTAAAACGGTATAAAACGAAAATATGTTTACGCAGAGGACAAATACAGCGCTGGTGCACAAAAGTGTATTTTGCATGGGCCCTGTAATTTATAATAAGCTGTCTAGTGCATTAAGAGACCTGGACTTAGGCTTGTTCAAGCACAAATAAAAAAATATATTATTTAAAAACTGCTATCATACAATAATCGAATTTCTGACTGATAATTATATTGATTAAAATAATTATAACAATGATATACTATTTGATATTATCCCCGTGACCTCTCTTGTTTGACATTTTTACTTATTATCGCATGGAATGTTATTTTTTTTATGTTCTTGACATTTTAAATTCTTGATGTTAATATAATAGGTCAATCAAATTAAAAAAAATCCGGGAATTAATTTCCAGAAAGCTGGATATCATTTTATACCATCATTTGATCTTAAATGCGTGTAATGCGAATTCGCACGGTCCCAGGAGGTGAGCTCAACTTTTGGGGGCCAAAAAACCGCGAACTTCTCACACTTTCTTTCAGTTTTGTGCTTCTAGCTCGGAAACGGTACTTTGGACTGGAATCTTCGTTATTGCAATATTAAAGAGAGTTAAATTTTGCGTTGTATGATTGTCTTCTTCTTCAGGCTATATTATGGAGTCCACTGCTGGACATAGCCCTCCCCTAGTGATGACCAGAGCGGCCTGTCTTATACCATCATTTGGGGTTAATGCCCATAATCCCCACGCTGGGCATGCGGGTTGAGGATCGCAGATTGGTGGCATTGTACTGCAGGGGGCGCTGCTGCCCACCCCCCAGTTTGTGTCCCTTAGTCACCTTTTACGACACCCGCGGGAAGAATTTGGGTTGGTGCTATTCTTTAATTTTTATTTATTTATTTATTTCAGATAACATAGATCCATTTGGTTAGTAGTAGTCATTAGGCACAATAAAAATATACACAGTTTGGTTAGTGGCTTAAAAAATTTAAATACATTAAAATATAAAATTACTTCTTATTAACAATCATATTTACATGTGATCGACACCACTGTATTAGAAAACGTGTATCATGTCGATCAGCAATCGCTTTCAGTATGCTGTTGGTGCTGGCTCGCAATCTGTTCAACGTGGACGCAATGCGCTTGCGCAAGATGGAATAGAAACAGTCCGTGTGCGCCGTCGCAAACATGCCTGACGCGCTACAGTATCGTGGCCGCCGCAACAACACCCTAAAGGCGTTATTATACTGGATGCGGAGTGCGCTAAACGACCGCGCCGTATACTTCGTCCACAGGCTACACGTATACATGGATGTACAGAAATTTTGAAATTTAAGCCGAAACCACACAGCATGATTGTCTAAAACTTTAAATTCGATTTATTGGTATAGCCGAAATCAAAAGTTGTGAACCGGAACTTATTTACGTGCAAATTTACATTTTGCGAATTTTCAAGACCATATTTCTTTGAAACTGATACTCTTACTTCTATTGAAATACCCATAAGACAAACATTGTAGAGAATAAAATTTCACATTATACCTAAAAACTATTTTTATTTAATCTTTTCAGAGCACTCTCCACCAGCCTCTATACCACGTATCATGCGTCTGAACCAATTTTCAAAACATTTATTCCAGTCCTCTGCAGACACCTCTTCCACGGCCTTCTCAAACGCTGCTAGCGCGTCTTCCGGCGATGAAAACTGTATCCCTTTGAGCAGATTTTTTATTTTAGGCAGTAAAAAGAAGTCACACGGAACCTAATCAGGACTGTAAGGAGGGTCTCCTAAGACTCTGATCTGTGTGGAGTCCAGGAAGTCCCTCGTTTTGATCGCAGTGTGCGCGGGCGCGTTGTCGTGGTGAAGAAGGACCCCGCGGAGCCCGTTGTTCAATCGCTTGTTGCTCAATTCAGAAAAAAACTTCTGGCAGGCATTTTGTGTTATACCATTCAGCGTTTAATGACTGTTTAATTTCAAAGTTACGTACATTTGAGAATTTGTAGTTGCAATACCACTCGCTAACGGTGAAGGAAAACATCGTGAGGAAACCCGCGGCCTGGTTGGCTCCGCACGTATTGACTAGTCTTTCCTGTGGGCTAGGCCGACTAAGCTGTCAGGATGGTATAGGTGCTGGGCAAGCCTACACCATCTATAAAACCATGTCCCAGGCACTACAGCGTCGGAGTGGGCCCTTCACCCATCTAGTGTGAGTGAAGATACCACTGGACGCTGTATAAATCATCTCATTAAGTAGATGCAAAAAGGCCAATATTATTATTATTCAGCGTTGATGCTGCTTTGGTCTCAAAGTGGAATTGAAGTTAGGTACCCCGTCAAAGTGAAGAAACTATAAAAAAAATCCTGCGCTCCTCGATCGCTTCACTTTCGTAGGCGTTGGTTCATTTTGAAACAACCAAACTGTCGACTGATGCTTTGTTTCTGGATCATATTGAGAAATCCAGGATTCGTCACCTGTCACAGTGTCGTAAACGCGCCGTGACGAGCCAGCATCAAATTTTTGTAACAAATCACGGCACCAATCCACACGGGCCTGCTTCTGAGCTTCGGTGAGGTTGTGCGGCACCCAGCGGAAAATTATTCTCCTTACGGGAAGGTGCTTGTGCAAAATCTTGTGAACACTTCCTGAACCAATCTGCAGTGTATGCTGAATCTTTTCGTACTTAATTCGTCTGTTTTCTTGAATTATTTTTTTTACTGCCAGCAAACTTTCTTCGGTGACAGCCGTGATAGGACGACCACTCCTTTGTTCATTCCCTCAAAGTAAGATGACCGCGTTTGAACTCGCTATACCAGCGGTAACCTGATGAGTCATGTGATCGACTTCGAATTGCTTTTATGAATGAAGGACCTTCAAAAACAACCATTGTTTTTGAAGGTCCTTCATTCATAAAAGCAATTCGAAGTCGATCACATGACTCATCAGGTCTTAAGCCACATTTGAAATAGTATAAAATCATAGCACGAAAATGTTCTGAATGCCGATCCATTTTGGCTCTCAAAAAATGCAGAGGGAAATTTGAAAATCGAACAGTAGTATTTTTACTTTTAAATAAATGACGTTTTCATAACAACTACTAGTGGCCAATGTCTTATACATAAAAACTATTTTTCAAAACTTTCTGAGTGGCCTGGTATAGACAACTCAACTTTCAAATTCAGTTATTATCTAAGACTATATTTGCATGAATTCAAAATTATACTTTTTTCATTTTGCGGATTTTCCGTTAGTATGATGTGTGAAGTCTACATTTAAGGCAATTTGAGGGTAAGGAACATTTCAATGCAACATTTTAAGGACGCGGTCAGAAAACTAGAGATTCGAAGTAGGTATTGTGAATGAAAAACAATTTTACGCAAGTGATCTTTAATTAGTACCTTAGGAAGCAATAGAAACATTAAAAATGAATGTGACATTGATAAAATATATAGATATGCAGCACAGCATTCAAGTTCCCATTTTCTTAGTTGTTGAAATTACCCGGTTCACAACTTTTGATTTCAGATATACCACTAAGCTTAATTACTTGTAAATTTCTATATTACTTGTTACTATAAATTCTTCTTAGTCTGTACCTACGCTCTACTGAGCAGTCGTGGTCTTCAAAAAAAGGCTTCATTATAGGCTAATGTTGCGTGTCTCACGATGTCTCGCCGACGTTTACAATATTTACAGAATATTTCGTTGTATTCACTTCAAAAATAAATAATTTAATTAATAATAGTACCTACGGAACCCTTCGTGCGCAAGTCAGACTCGGACTTGGCCAGTTGATTTTTTTACTTACTATGCTTGCTTGCTAGATACCGATTTGGTACCTAATCCATAATTATACAAATTAGACATATTCATGCCTGCTCACACACTTGGTTCATTCATCGCATGGGTGCTATAAAACTATTATAACGAAGAACTAATTATTTTAGATCTTCTACAAATGTAGTTTGTTGTAGATTCAACACTAGTAATTTGTATCTTTTTACATTTACATCAGCTCTTCTAAATAGGTAGATCAGATTTCTGTTGGTAGAAAGTTAAAACAAACGCAATCATTTTTCGTCCAACGAACGATTGCGCTCGGGGTGCCAGGCGACGTTGCCAAGTAGTGCGGGGTGAGTACCTAGGCGACGCGTCGTTGCCAAGTTGCCCTAGCAACATCTCTGCATCCATCGCCGTGTGTGGGAGCGTGTTTTACTTTTGAGAGTAGGTATGTTCTGCGTAAGATTGTAAACGTAGGTAGTGGTTATATACTCTGATTGTAAGCACGTGATATGTGAGTAAGCTACCTATGCTCTGGGTATCTGCCTTAGTTAAAATTAATATAGATAGTAAATAATCTAGGAGCCCGCGCGACACATTAGCACACTAGCTAAAACGGCGAGGGCTATTGTCTGTCTTTGTGTTGTCTCACCGGCCCGGCACCGGCTCGCGACTCCAGGGCCGGTCGGCGCCGCACGGTGGGCTGAGAATCACGTTTCAAAGACATATGAACTTGAGTTTTCAAGTGTCACTTTTTTCTCTCGAAATAGGTTTTATTACTCATTATCATTACTATACTAAACAATGTGATGAGAGACTATTTAGAGAGCAAACGGATGTGTAAGAATTTTTCGAAGAAACATTTTTATGGAGCTGACATGAAAAGTGGCTATAGCTCTGGAATCACAAGTTTGGCCGTAATATCCTTGGAGATGTAAAAAGTGCTATTTATTTGTGATTTTTCGGCATACTATTTATAGCAGTGCCCTTTGCGATTTTTTTAAAATTAATAATGTGTATTTTATACTTAAATGACTAGTTAGACCAACTTTAGATATACCCTATACCATATGCCCTAGCCTATGAAATTAAAATTAGGCGTGTTATATATAATGTACATATTATCCCTTTATTTTGTAAAGGGATAATATGTACATTAAACGACATTCACCAAAGTAAGAAAGGTTTTAAAAAAATACCAATTTTTCAAAATATATTTTTACTAATTGCACATTCACTGACCACGAACTGGCAGACGCCAAGTAGGACACCTACCAGTTCGCTCGACCGATGATCCCAAAAATATCGCTGGTGGTGGCTGGGTGAGGATTGCTGAGGATAGAGTAATGTGGCTTGCCCTGGGAGAGGCCTATATGCAGCAGTGGACAAATACAGGCTGATTGATTGCACATTAAATATAAAGACCGTTTCTTTATCATGAATTCCCAAAAACGTTAATATCAATTAAATTCGTAAAACAAGTCTTATTAATTAAACACATAATGTATATGCTCAGTTTTAATTTCATAGACTAGGGTACAGGAATATCTAACTACGCATAATCAGGACACAAAAGCATTAGAACTACTCATTTTAGTACAAAGTACACATTATAATTATATTTTTAAAAATCGCAAAAGGTACCGCTACAAAAAGTATGCTGAAAAATCACAAATAAGTAGCACTACATCTGCAAGGATATTACGGCCAAACTTGCGATTCTAGAGTTATAGCCACTTTTCATGTCAGCTTCATACAGATTTTTCTTCGAAAAATTCTTACGCGTCCGTTTGCTCTATAAATTGTCTCTCATCACATTGTTTAGTGTAGTAATGAGTAATAAAACCTATTTCGAGAGAAAAAAGTGACACTTGAAAACTCAAGTTCCTAGAGTCCCGCCGGTGCCGTAAGTTATTTAAGCGTCTATCTTCATATTTTCACAATTAATATTAACAATAACATCATGTATGATGACTAAATCACCGAATTAGTTAATAACACCTGAGGTATACTAGGAATTGGAGTTTGATTACCATTAGGGGTATTGTAGTTGCGTATAAATGGAAGGTAAAATATTTTATGTGCTCATTGACATTTTGTCCTGCTAAAAAAACATACTTACCCAAATCATAAAGAGAAAAATATGGAATCGCAAGTCTGACAACTAAACTTGACTTGTTCGTGGTTTTGAAGCAGTGTGGAAAGCTAAGCAACTACTCTACTTTGTTGGAAAAAGTTGTATCGCTATTGAACCTTCATCATCTGTCCGATGAAGATCTTGATATACTTCGAGAATTCTGTCGAAGATTCAACAAGTTACTAAGAGATGGAAGACAGCAAATAGAAACCAGGATATTTTCAGAAAAAAATATGAAAACTGGCTCGTAATGAGTATTGACTGGCCATGTTGTGTTGTTTCACATATTATACCAGATGGAACAGCTTCGGTATGCCAAGAAGGCATAAGTTCTTGCACTGAAGTACCATTTGGATCTTTGGGAGCAAAACAAAGGAAAAGGAGGCTACAACATGAAAGTCATGAAGACACCGATGAATCAATCTGTGTTACAATAGAAAATTTGAAGAAAGAAGGAAACGAATGTTTAGGCAAAGTAATTTAAGAAGAATCCTGAAGAAGCAGTAAAAATCTATAACGATATAGAAATGAAGAAATTAAAGAAAACTACAGTTACGCCAGAAAAAGCGCTAGGCCTTTTATTTTCACTGGGATTATCAAAGTGGAAATATATTACACTGAGAGAGATGACAATGCGTGAGGGCTTAACAGACTTTCACCCATCGTATTACAAGATTCAGCAAGCCAAGTCAAGCTGTTATCCTCCCGATCAGGCTTTCATTATAAATGACACCATGGCGAAACTAGATCTGCAAGCTCTGTTGAATATAACCATACAACAAATTTTGAAAACCTTACCAGAACTGTCTGCTTACATGGGTAAAACACTGGTTTTGTTATCCAAGTGGGGTTTCGACGGTTCATCAAACCAAAGCAGATACAATCAAAGCATTGAAGGAGGTGAAACAGATGAATCTCTGTTTATGACAACACTTGTTCCGCTGCAGTTATCTAACGGGACTGAAGTTATATGGAAAAACCCGAAGCCATGCTCAGTTTTCTACTGTAGACCTGTACAGTTTCTTTTCGCAAAAGAAAGCGAGTCTCTCGTAAAAGAAGAAATGAAGAAAATGGAAGAGGAAATAGCTGCATTGGTGCCCTCAAAATGCAGAAATATAAAAATAAATCATGATCTAGTCATGACTATGATCGACGGAAAAGTTTGCAGTTATTTATCCGAAGCTCTTTCCAGTGCAGTTTGCTATTTATGTCTAGCAAAACCGAGCGAGATGAACAATATTGATGCAGTAATACGAAAAGAAGTAGCCAACAATATGTTAAAATTCGGCTTATCTCCGTTACATGCCCAAATTAACTGCATGGAATGTTTGCTACATATAGCATACAGACTGGAGTTGAAGACTTGGGCAGTAAGAGGAGATAAAGATAAGGCTGTCATGCTGACCAACAAGCAGTTGCTGCAAGAACGATTCCAACAGAAGCTTGGTCTTCTTGTGGACGTGGTCAAACAGAGCTCTGGAACAACGAACGATGGAAATAACGCACGAAAATTCTTCGATGACCCAAAACAGACAGCCGAGATAACAGGAGTGGATGAAGAATTGATTAGAAGATTTGCAGTCATACTTCAAGCCATTACATCTGGTGAAGAAATAAACGTCGACAAGTACAAAGAATATGGCCGAAGTACTGCAGAAAGGTACCTGGACCAATACAGCTGGTACTATATGCCAGCTACAGTGCACAAGTTGCTAATCCATGGTGCTGAAATTATAAGGAACTCCTTGGTTCCTACTGGGATCTTATCTGAAGAAGCATCCAAAGCTCGCAACAAAGATTTTCGATGTTAACGAGAATTTCACTCGCGAAAGAACACCAGGAAGAATTCAAACGAAGATGTCATCAAAAGGATGCTTCTCACTTCTGATCCTTTTATTTCTTCAATGCGACCAGTTATGAGGATAGCTTTAAAGAAAAAAATGAGTCAAGAAGCAGTGGATCTTTAGGTAATACAACGACATCATATTGAGTTCTGTAACGTCGAAAATATTGAAAGTGACACAGATTCCGAGAAAGAAACTGATTTATATGAATAATTTATATGATTTTTGTTTGCAATATGTTATTGTAATTCTTTTATTTATATTTTTTATACATTGGTTTCTTTACTTGTCTTTTATGTACCTATTTTAATGTAAAGGATTCATAGCTAGTATTTTATTCATGTAGTTTTAAAGGCTTATTTTTTATGTTTACATGATTTAACATTTTTAAAATGTATGTGTGTTTTAAAATGTAACTTGGACTTATTTCATGTATCTTTGTAAATATTTTATGCTTGTGTTTTTCCTCGTGTACAATAAAGAATATTCATATCTTATTTGATTTTCATGTGTATAATTTGTTCGCATATGACAATGTTTTAGAACAGTATTTAAGTAGTTATACTGTATGATTCTTTATAATTATAAAGAATCCTTAATTAAGGAAGGTACATAATTTGACAAACACAAAATATACGCTTAAATACCTTAAAAAAATATTTTAAATGCATTTAATTTTTTTTCGACCAAAGTCGCACGAGTGCGCCCATAGTGCAGTATGTCAAAAAATCCATAAAAATGCAGGCAATAATCGTGCTGAAGGAAATAACGGGCAAGTGTGCGATAATCAAGTTATGGCCAATTTTATAGTAACTTCCATACATTTTTTTTAACCAAGTGGAAAAAAAGTACTTGCACAAAGGTAAACATACTGCACTTCAAATATGTTGAAAGATTAGCCTTCCTAAGTGGATTCCTGTGAAAAAAAAATAACAATTCAAAATTCGATCTCTAAGTCTATGGGGAGCGATTTTCAGCCCACCGTGCGGAGGGTGAGACTCGTATTTCGTATCGGCGTCGTAGGTGTAAAAGATATAACAAATATAGTCGACGGCTTGGACGATACCATTGTTATATCTACGCGTTTTACTTTACGTGTCGTCGTGTTGAAGTCCGTGTCAGCACTGTACCACTCACCGGGCGTAACCCGGCATCGACAGCGGCACAATGGAAAAACGAAACCCGGCACCGGTGCCTGATGCCTGTGCAACGGCCATGCCGGTGTGCCGTGCCGGTCCGGGCCGATGAGTCGAAACACGCCCAATGCCGATGCCGGCGTGACGACGACGACGACGGCTCCCGGCGCGGCTCGAGCAGCAGGTCGCTAGCTGCTGCACTATAACGTCTAAGGCAGGCGGCTACCTCGTTCTTCATCAAATTTTAAAGAAAGTCTATGGTGTAATAATCTCAATTTCTGCTCAGCGTAAATCGTTTCGTAATCTTACTTTAAACAATTTAATAACTTTACTACATCGAGGGTAGCATAAATGAAAAATCAGTAAGTTTTATGGGGAATATAATTACAGGGAAAGTACACATTACCTAAACTTAAAACATAAAGTGTGTTGAACTTATGGGTAGTATCAATCAGGGAACGTGTCAACCGGATATTCTGAGCTTCACTTACAACAATTAATAAAATAGAAAATCTCATATTCAATAACTTATAAGTTTATAAATAACCCATACGATAATATTAACCTCACACCTGCATTCCAATGGGGTAGACAGGCACCAAGGACTGCCACTTGCCACGATCCTGACAGATTACCTTCGCTTCATCAACATTCATTAGTCGTTACATGCACTCACGTCAGTTCCGGTTACTTTTTATCTTCCATTTGCTAATACATTCCTTATCTGGTCGAAGTATGTGGGACGTCCCTTACCGGCCCTTCCACCCACATTCGCCATGTATATTTGTTTCATCAATATTTCTTCCTTCATCCTCTCCACATATATCACAGTACAATGAAGGTGTAGCTGATGCGTGCGTTTGCTTCTATGCAGAGTTAGCTGGCAACGGCGCATATTAAAATCATGGGCCATAATCACAGCAGAAATTGGTAAAAATATCAGCCAGCTCCCATATGGATGGACAGATATGATTTTTAATGGAATACTAAATTGATTGGAATAGTTTGTAGCAGTACCTACCTACCTCTCGATAGGATACTGGTCTTAGGCCCTATTTCACAATGTTCAAATAAAGATAAAGATATTTATTGGGTCACAGACATCGGTATACATGTAAAGTTAGGCTAGTTTACAGGCAAGTTCCAGATAAGCTATCCGCAACCAGGGCTGCCGTTTATTCTAAATTTAAATATTTTTTTCTATATTGTGTGTGTTCGTTTATGGCTTCAAATTTAGAACAAACAGCAGCCCTGGTTGCGGATAGCATATCCGGAACTTTATCTGCAGATTGTGAAACAGACCCTTACCCTACCCGAAAATAACTTAAACAAAATCTTGCAGCGTTGGGAAGTGTTTGCAATGGACTAGTAAAGGTTTTTCAATAACATAACATTTACATACAGGCACATACATTGCTTCTGGCCCCACACTAGGATAACCTGTGTCGTGGGAACCAGAAACAACGACATCACAAACATGTAAACATCCAAGACCTGGGGTTTTTTTTTGTTCCCAGCCGGGATTCGAACCCGGGACCTCCTGCATGGCAGGTAGATGCACTACCGTTACGCCACAGAGGTCGTCTAATTATTATTAATAATTGTTTAAACCAGCGTTTCTTACTCTTTTTTGTACAAGCATCTCTTATGGTTTTTGCCACCAAGCACAATTTTAAGGACCTCCTTAATAATAGAAGCAGCAATATATTTCGAAACATTTATTGTAGTACAGTCAAAAAATATACTTTTTTCATAATAAAATAGGTAAATGTGAAGGTTCGTGCTTGTGGGGTAGGCGGCGGCGTGTGTAGCGATTACGAAACTTTTGGTGGCATTTATTTATGATTGTTAAATGGTCTATTGATAAGACTTCGGTAGAAGTTCGACCATTTTGTTGCGAAGTCGCCCATAATAATACTGAGGAGAGTGCGAACATGCAAAGTTGATGTGCTGTCGACTGCACTGTGCAGGTAGGTCGGTGTGTGTGGTACCCAAATGGACTAAGGTACCTTTGAGGGAGTTGTCTAAGTATTGGCTTGATAAGATCACAATGCAGGGCAGGTCTGGTCCACAGGGCAGGTCTATACACGGAGGATGACGAAGTCTGGGTTACTGTTGCATGTTGAAAGCACTGATATCATTCACTAGAAGTTGTTGGTGGGTAAAGGTGGGTTACATTTCTTGCTGCTTGCTTTAAAATTCTGTTTTATAGACCCAATGCACTAATTCCGCAATATACTTTTTCCACAGATTTGAAATGTGTTTGAAATTTTTTCACATAGGTATTGTATTTTCTGAATTATCTCTCAAACAAACAATGTTTTTCCTATATTTATCCCATCCGTGGGTTGTCAATTTTATGGCAGATTAGATTTTCCCTAAGGACTTACAAGAACACAGAACAATTAAACCATACAAGAACCAAACGTAGGTACTCTGTGTCTAGAATTGAACTGTCAATTCTCTGCTCGCTACTGGCTACTAGAGTACACTGCTAAAATGTTTTACGTTTTGCTAGTCACCGCCAGATGTCAATAGTAAACTCGTGAAAACTATTAACAATGCCATCTAGCGGTTTTAGACAAAGCGCTCTACACGTATTTTTCGGCTTTGCGCGCATTTTCAGTGGCGGCCTCTGGGCCCGGCGCGGTTTTTTGGGATCCGATTTGCTTGTATGGGAATGGGTTTCTATGCTTACTTCAAATTCAATGTCATTATCTAAGTTTTTATAGTTTAAGGTGGTTGTAGAATAGGTTGTGTTTCGTTTAGGATTTAAATCCAGTGTAAAAATTACTGGGCAATGATCTGTAGTATAGGTTTCCAAGATAATAGTATGAGAAGGAGAACGTGTTCTGAGAATGATATGATCGAGACAGCTATTTTCGCGGGTGGGTAAATCGTGAGCGGGAAGCATACCGTGAAAAGCTAACCTGTTAAGATACTCATGAGCGCGAGGCTCCATGGAGGAAAGGGCTATGTTTATGTTTATATCGCCGGTTAGTACAACCGACTTGTACGTAGCAAGGCATGGAATAATACGATCAATTGCTTGTAGGAATGGATCAATATTGATAGTGGATGGAGATCGATATACACACAAAATAGCTGTATGTTTTTCTAATTTTATAAGGAGCCCAGAAGCCGTACCTTGAAAGTCAAGTTCCTCTGATGAATATGGAAGATCCGACCTTATGTAGACGACCACGCCATCGCATTGGTTTTGGTGAATGGTAGTTGAGATTGGAGTGTAATGATCCAGTGTAGGGAGGATAGAGTTAGATAGGCAAGGAAGCCAGCATTCAGTTAGCACTAAAATGTCACTTTGTAAGTTAAGACGTGTAAGTAACGTTTGGAAGTTTAAAAAGTTGCGATTAATAGAGCGAATATTTAGCGTCAGTATTTTGAGCTTCCTATCTGCGTCCGTTATTATAGTATGGCACTGTTCTGGGGAGCAAGTTGAAACAGTTGAGAGATTGAAAAGGTCAAGATTGTTTGCAAGTTCGTCGTTAGAAGCCATCTTTTTTTACTTTAGTGTTTTTTTTTTAATGTAACTAGTTTGGCGTGTAATGGTGGTTTTGAAAAGGTTGTATTGATATTTTGATTCTTCATAAAGCTGTTCCAAAAAGTGTAATATTATGTATCTGTAGATAGATAGATAGATTAAATAACGTTTATTGAAGGTAATTGTTTGGATTTTTCTATTTAAAATTTGGTAGGATTGTATTGGAACTATGAGGCAAATTGATGTTAGAATTGCTTGTGTTGAGTATGTGTGTAGAATGTATGGTGACTTAAAAATAATTTCACATGGGCTTGAACAAGTAACTAATAAAAACAGCGAATGCAGCTTAAAGTAGAGGTTTGCTAGTCATTGTGAACTAGAATTCTTTAGAGCCAAAAGCTGCGACTCGTCATTAATTTGAAAGTAGGCAGTGTTGTTGTTTTCTTTTATAAACACTTTTCCGTTTGACGTCCAGCAAAAATTATAGTGGCTTTGTTTAATAAAAGTTCTAGCCAGGTAATACAATTTTTTGGCGGCTGGTGTGAGCAGCTCCGCTATGTAAATCGGGGATTTTGGCTCAGATAGTCCTAGATGGGTATTGTTAAGTTTGTTGTCGCTGTTCCTTTTGTTGAAGTCTTTAGCGATAGTGAGAAACCGCGATTTAATCAGGGTACTCGAAAAATCGACGATTAACGTTGATGACTTTTGTTCTCTTCGTGAGGGGGATCTCGAAACGTCTCGAACATCACTACGGTTGATTTCGACTTTCAGGAATTTCGATAAATTAAAAATCATCTCATACAAGTGATCCTTGGTCTCCCTTTCACATTTTGGAATATTTCGTATTTCAATTGACGTTTTGCAGATATAGCGCTCGAAAGAATATATTTTTTCTTTCATTGCAGTGATCTCGGTGGCCGTCGACGTGTGTTCTCTTTCCAGCTTTGTAATTTGAACATCCAAACTCGACATTTGATCAGAGATGTAGGTCATAGACTTTTCGATATCTGAATTGGTAGATTCTATGTTCGATGTTTGTCCTTTAATCTCCAAAATAAGTTGCTCTAACTTGTCCATTCGTTCTGACTGACTGGACATCATACGGAGGATCATATCCTTTAACTCGGCAAAATCGGGAGGGTTGGTATCAGATGAGTCCCGGGGACGCTTGGCTCTTTGCGTTAGAAGGGTATCATGTGAACGTAGTTGGCTAGATAGGTCGTTATCCAAATTTAACAAGTCAGTTTCTGATAGTGAGGGGGTATTTATTTGAGACGATTGAGGTGAGCGATACATATTAGGTGCCGTCGGTAGCACCGTAGGCCTATTTGCACGGCCAATTAGTAAAGTGACGATCGGATGCGGTGAGCACTTATAGAACAGGTTTTTAGATGTTGGTCCTACCACTTCCCGTGCGGCCGTTGAAGGGCGTGTCTTGAATTGGGTATTATGCTATTGGTCTGATTAGCTCAAGTGGTGGTGGCAGTTGACTTGGTTGGTCCTTCCGTTTGCTTACTTAGTGTGCGAGGTATACGCATGTAAGGCTCAGTGTGCGTGAGTGACGTGCGTTCGGATTTCTCACTTCCTGCTACTTGATGCTCGCCTGATACTTGCAGGTTTAATTTTTGATAATATTTTCTATTTAATTTGTAATAAATTGACACCACAGAAAACACGTCCGAAGCTAATCGCGTCCGAGGGGAGAGGATTTTGAGAATTTTTAGTGAATGAATGAAGTCAACTGAATGGAATGAATGACGTCGGGAATCGAACCTTGATCGATTCCCGACGCCATGAATGATGAACGACGATTGCCAAATGATTGATGAATGAATGAAACAAACGATGAATGAATGAGATGAATGAATACACGAAATGAATTATGTAAAAACGAATTCGTGTAATTATCCACAGTGCAGTCAGTCGCCCTACAAATTCGACGCCGGAAGTCGAACCTAGAGCCGCGATACGCTGGCTCCCGACCGCGTTAGTCATAAATTCTTAAGGTAATCACAAAAGAATGGAATTAACGACGTTCATAGTGGATGAACGTAGTTTATGACAAATTAATGTTGTAATTAGCCAGTGTAATTAGTACAAAGGCGACGCCGGGAGTCGAACCTTGAGCCGCGGCGAGAGATTCCTAAATATTTCGAGAATTTTTTGTGAATGAATGAAGTCAACTGAATGGAATGGTCAACTGAATGGAATGAATGACGCCGGGAGTCGAACCTTAAGCCGCGGCGAGAGATTCCTAAATATTTGGAGAATTTTTAGTGAATGAATGACGCCGGGAGTCGAACCGTGAGCCGCGGCGAGAGATTCCTAAATATTTTGAGAATTTTTAGTGAATGAATGAAGTCAACTGAATGGAATGAATGGCGCCGGGAGTCGAACCTTGAGCCGCGGCGAGAGATTCCTAAATATTTCAAGAATTTTTTGTGAATGAATGAAGTCAACTGAATGGAATGGTCAACTGAATAGAATGAATGACGCCGGGAGTCGAACCTTGAGCCGCGGCGAGAGATTCCTAAATATTTTGAGATTTTTAATGAATAAATGACACCGGGAGTCGAACCGTGAGCCGCGGCGAGAGATTCCTAAATATTTTGAGAATTTTTAGTGAAATGAATGAAGTCAACTGAATGGAATGAATGACATCGGTGGTCGAACCTTGAGCGCCGGCGAGCTGGCTCCCTACCGCGTTAGTTGGAAATTCCTAGGTATTTTGAGAATTTTTAGTGAA